>QEPC01012541.1:2179411-2217232 GCA_003113815.1 Sphenodon punctatus
CACCACAAAGGTTTGAAGATCAGAGAATGTGGAGGAAATTGCAAGCTAGGGTTTTCCTAAAGTCCACAAACTTTCCCCAGTGCAGGAAGCAGCAGGGTCCCACTTGTGTCGGGGCTGGGACCCTAGGGAGGAGCTGCAGATGAGCCCAGGGGGCCCATGCAACTGGGCTGGTGTCATGTCCCCAGGATGGTTCCCTCTTTGCATGTTAAACCAGCAACTGCCAAGTTTAGCCTGGAGTGGGGTCCCTGGGGCAGAGGGAGCAATCCCAGCCTGGATGGGCATTGACTGAGGGCCCCTCTAAGGGGGATCCCCCCCAGGACCCAACACCTTGCCAGCAGCTGCTTCCTTCCAAAGGCACCCCTGCTGCAATGGGCACCTGGGCATTATGCAGCCTCTGGGCAACAGAGATTTGGCCATGTCCCTGGTGATTCCCTGTTGTAGGGCAGGGCCCCATGTGTGCCTGGCTGGGTGGTTCCTCATACCAGATCCATGGGGATAGATCAGGGGGCAGTGTGCAGAGGGGGGGTGTTCATGCGTGTGTGTAAGTCTATACGGGAGTAGGATTGCCACCTATGCACATTTTTAAGGAACACATTAAAAATACACGATTCGGCCTGCATTGGGACATACTAGCCTATAAGTGTTCCTTAAAAATGTGCATAGGTGGCAACCCTACACGGGAGTGCGTGTGAACAGGTGCAGCATGCAAGTGAGCACACTGAGGTGTGTGAAAAACAGAGCATGGCAGGATTCATTGATTCATTTCAATCAATCAGCCTCTTCTCCTGGGGCTGAGAGCTGATAATCAACTCAACCCTGTGTAAGAACAGACGGAAGATAAAACCAATTAAAAGACTCAAACGCCTTTTTAATAAGAATATTAAAATCCTCCCCTCCCCCAACTCCGCCAGCCAGACGCCTGGCCAAATACACAGGACTTCCATCGTCTCCAAAAAGGCTCGGCCAGCCTGTGCACGGGCGTGTGAGCACACTGGGCTGGCTGTGTGTGTGCGCGCGTGCTGGTAAGCATGGGATGTCTGTGGGTTGGTGTGAGCACACTGAAAATGCATACACGCATGCGTGTGCACATTCAAGTGTGTTTGTGTGAGCGCAGCGTGAAGCTTACTGAGCGCATGCGCGTGTGCACAGGTGCGTATGAGCTCTGGGCAGGCTGTGTAAGCGCCACTGGCGCACACACCCGAGAGGCAGCGCGCGCGCAAGCGTCACGCGCTCAGCAGCCCACCCGCGGCGCGTGCTCCGCTCTGCAGCCGGGGGCGGGGACTCCCCCCGCACACGACCCAGCGGGCTCTGAAGTCAGTGGGTGACGCGGATCCACCCCCGGCCGCAGCCGCCCGGCCTTAACCCCCTAGTGCCCGGAGCCCGTCGCATCCCTAGCCTGCACGCACTGACACAGCAGCGATAGCACCACGCAGAGTGAGTGCGCACACACCCCACGGCCGTGTACACACGCACAGCCGCCACCCCCATAAACGTGCATGCACGCACGCAGTGCAATTGTGCTCTCTCTTGCTCTCTTGCACACGAGCACTCACACACCAGCTCTGCAAACTCACCCCCCACAACACACACACACACATATTTATTTACATTTTTTTTTTGTTTTCATTCACACACACACTCCCAGCATTGTGCTCACACCCATCTATGCGTTCACACTCAGCAGCTCTGTGAATACACACATCCCAGTAGTGCGTACATACACACACCCAACAATGCACACCCAACCAGCCTCTGTGCACACCAAACCCTCGCCCTAGGCACCCCCCCAAATACAAACACCCCCAGAAGCAAACCCCTCCCCATGCATTTCTACCTACAGCTCCCCGCCCTCCACTCTGTTGTGCAGTATCTGTGCACCCCCCCCCCCCTGCCGTGGCACTGTCCCCCTCCCCAGCCTGCTGGCTGGCTGGCTACTGGGGAGAAGATTGCTACTCCGTGCTGCCTCCCTGGGGTGGCTGTGCATGGGGAGCCGGCTGCTGGGGAGGGGGGCAGACCTTGCTCCAGGAGACAAGCAGACACCCTGCCCAGGAGTAAATTGCTCCGGCCCTGCGGCTAGCGGGGCTAATGTTTTGTAACCCCTTCAGTTCAGTGCCAGCCAAGGGCATTGCTGGTGCCACTGACACCACCGGAATCATGCTAATAATGGTTCTCTTTTATTGGGGGGGGGGGAGGAGTGTAAGCAGCTTGCGAGCCCCCACGTGGGGCCCTGACCCAGACATGTAGACAGACGCCTCACCCTCGAGTCCAGTAAAAGATCCTCTGAACTGCTTTGCCCCTCTCGCTTCCGTTTAGGGCCAACACAGCAAACCCCACCCCCACCCCGACTACAATGGAAGACACGTTATTTTAAGACACCCCTTACTTCAGACCACACAGCTCCAGCACATGAGAGAGCCCTTATTTCAGAGCCTATAGAGATGGGGTCCCTCAGCCCTGGGGGACAAATGCAGCCCAAGGCTAGTTTTTATTTGGCCCCTTTCCAGTGCTTGGATCTGGCCCCGGTTCCTACCCCCAAGCACTGACAGACCGAGCTCAGGGGAAGGGAGCGGAGATGAGGACCAGCACACAAGGGCAGGGGACAGATCTGTAGATCCATGACCTGGACCTTCCTTTTCCTGAGCATGCCCCTTAAGCACCCCCGGTCCCCAACTTCTGTGCGGCCTTGGGAGGTTGTGCTCATTTTCAAAGTGGCGCCTGAGAGAGAATAATGGGCACGCCTTATTTCAGAGCCCCATAGCCACCCAGCGCATGATTAGGCTTGCAACCTGGGCACATTTTTAAGGAACACATGAAAAACACATGTTGCAGGGCCTGCACTGGGGGCTAAAGTAACATGTATTTTTCAAAAGCGTGCCTTAAACATTCGCACAGGTGGCAACCCTCAGCCCGATGAATGCCACTTCTTTTGAACTCCACATCCCCCATAGAGCATAACGTGTCCCCCCCCCCCAGTTCAAAGCCCCACAGGGTGTCCCTTATATTAGTGATTTCACACACACACACAGTCCTGAGCCGCGCACAAAGGCTCCCTCTGGCGCGTGGGAACAGGCTGAGCTGCCAACGGTTTGCTGTACAAAACAGGAAGCGAAAACGGCTCATCTCTGGAGCCCCAGAGCAGGCGGCGAGGCCTGGGGGAGGAAGTGGGGCCTTTGCTGCTCCAGGGTTTCTGATAAAGGCGGGGAGCTTGGAGCAGGCTTTCGTCGCTGGCTCCCAGCCAAGCAGAGAAACTGTCCCCCACCCCCTGCTTGCGCCCCGAGCCAGTGTGGTGGGTGGGAAGGAGTTAAGCTACAGCATCCAGGCCTGGCTGGGCTCAGCATGGGAGGCCTGGGGAGGCCCCTGGAGCCTGACCTCATGGAGCTGGGCAAGTGGGTGGAGCGAGGGAGGGGGGGTCCGAGGTAGAGAGGAGGGGGGGAGCGTGAGTTGGTGGTGCAGGCTGTCCAGCCCCACCCAGTGCTCAGCGTTGGGGAGGAGGATGACTCAGCCTGTCATAAATGTCAATACGCCCAGGCCCGGCGCGGCACAGCCTTTGCTGGAGCCAAGCCCGCCCCCTGAAAGATGCTGCAGGGATGGGATACGGCGTGATGCCAGGGCTGAGGGCTTTATGCAGCAAACATCCCCCAGCGTGGGCCCTCCTGGGCCCCCGAGAGACCCTGGCCTGTGCGGATGGAGAGGCCACAGGGCCAGGGGGCACCAATAGGGTGGTCACCTGTGCACATTTTGAAGGAACGCTTATGAAAAGTACATGTTGCAGGCCGTGCATTGGCAGCTTACACACCAATACAGGCCCTGCCACATGTATATTTCATAGGTGGCAACCCTAGGCACCGACACGCGCACACCCGCACTGTGGTACCTCTGCACACGCCGCCCCCAACATACTAAGGTGGGGGCGGGGATGGGAGGCACAGACCCAACCGGTAGAAATATTTGCCCCTTCTGTTAGAAATAAGATGCATGTCAAGGTTTCCCCCCTCCATTTTGTAGTCTGAGGAAATTGCCCCCCTCCCCCTGTGCTGATGTCCCCTGGGAAAGGGAAGGGACTCTGCCCCCATGGGTGGGGAAGGCGTCAGGAGGGAGGCTCATCCCAGCTGTGCCAGAGATTCAGATGCACGCCAGCCGGGGCTCCCCGACCGGATAGTCTGGCTCGGCAGAGACACAGGGCTGGGTGTCTCCTGCGCTGTGCTGCGCCGCACCCCACAGCACCCCAGGCTGGGGGGGGGGAGGGGGGCTGGCTGCACAGATGTCTCCTACTGTCTCTCCAGAGGCAGCAGGGATTTCATGTCTGGAAAACTGAGGGAGATTTGAGGTGGGGTGGGAAAGGGCTGGGGGCAGCTCTCCTCTGCCCTGTGAGAGGGTCTGGGAGCAGCATGCTGGGACAGCAAAGCCTCCTAACCTAGCATTGACAGACATGCAAATGTTTCCAGGACACATGAAAAATACATGTTGCAGGGCCTGCCTTGGCACCAAAGCAGGCCCTGCAACATGTATTTTTCATAAGTATCCTGGGAAAATGTGCTTATCTGGCAACCCTACCCTAACTCAGCTGAACCCCTCCTGGGAATGTATGGGGGGGGGTGTCCTCTTCTCCCGAATCCAAGGCACCAAGACAAGAGGGGCGGGGGCAGGACAAACTCCAGAGAGGCAGAGGTCTAGCCTGGGAGGGGTGGTTACTCCCCTAAGCCTTATCAAATGACATCCCTGACGGGGAGCTTCCGCTATACGGGAGCCACTTCCACCTGCCCTAGAGCCAGAGCGCCAGTCTGGGGGGCTGCACTGAGCCACAGATAGGCAGGACCTGGCATCCGTCTGAGGACGGGTTGGGATGGACACGCTGCACTCAGTCCACAATGGACACTTAGTGTCTGGTTCTACCCCTGTTGGAGACTGAAGCTGCTCGTCTGAGTGGAATTTGCTACAGGCCTATAGCTGGGGTTTTTGGGGTTCATCTTGATTGACACCCCCACTGCACCTCCAAACACGGACGGTCTTATACCCCAGGGTTTCAGCCTCTGCCCTCCCTGCAAGAGGATGTTTCAGTCCGCCATACCAAACCGGATGTACCAGTGCTCCATCAGTAATTCAGGATGCTCCCAAATTTATTGGGGCTGGCTTGCTCCAGAATCCAGTTTCAGTAAGTGTGCAAACACCAGCTTTGAGATAAAAGAAAGTGGTGTAAAAAGAAATCATGTTTGATTTTATTTATTTATTTATTTATGTCAATTTATATGCTGCCCTTCCCTGAGGCTCACTGCAGCTTACAATCCAAATAAAAACGTTTAAAATATAAAAAACCCACAAAACCCCCACCCACAAAATCCACCCAAAACCACCTGCCCCCAACAACCCTCACACCTCTACCCCAAAACCACCCACCAAACCCCACCCCAGTCCCCTATTCCCCACCTGCCAAATGCCTTTTCAAATAAAAAAAACTGTTACACCACCTCTGGAAGATGCTCAGGCTCAAACAAACCCTTGTGGGAAGGGAGTTCCAAGGCACCAGGGCCGCAACCTAGAATGCCCCACTGTAAGCCCTTGTCGTATGAACCAGGCTAACAGATGGTACCCACAGGAAGGCACTCCTGGCTGATCGCAGGGGCCACAATGGGACATGGAAGGCAGGTGATCTTTAAACAAGGGAACATGGGAAAATTGGTTCAGAGTTACAGACAGTTGCTACTGGAATTAAAAGGTTAAAATCATGCAAGTTACACCCACTTGATATATTCTTCTCCCTTTAGGTTCAAGTCCTATTCAAAGTTTATCATGGCTCTTAGGTCAGAGCTGGGGTCTCCTCTTCGCAGATGGTCAAGAGTGGAACCAAAATCCTATTTTATTTTTTCCCCTTTAAAGCCAGAACCCAGAAGCTCCTTTAATCAGGATCCCTGTCCATTCAGTTTCTTTGCATTAATAATGTTTTCTCCCTTTCTAGGAGGTGGGTATTATTTCTCACCTGGTCAAGGTGAGATATCCGTGCCCTTCTCTCCCTCCCACTAGGCAACACATTTCCTTTGTTCAAGAACTTGATCGCACACTGGATTGTCCTACCAGGATTTGCTTAACTGGGTATGTCTAGCTCAGGAATGATTGTGTCATCCCATTACCAGGTTATTTTTATTTTTATTTATTTATTCAAAGTAAAATCATATCATAAGTTTTTATGTAGTAATTCCTATTTGTAATTTTTTATACTACTGTACTCAGTGTGTCAGGAAGATTAAAATGCCACCAAACACAACTGGATTACATACATGCATATTTGAATGATGGGAATATTGCTTCCCCTTACTTACTTAATATGTGGCAAAGTTCTGATAATTGTATGCTTGTCTATTACTCCTGGCCAATTGTCACAGGCTCTCAGTGTGGGAGAGTGGCTCCGTATTTAGGGCACTGATCTTGGACGCCAAAGACCTGGACTCTCTTTCTCTGGGCCTGTATCTCCCAGCTGTTGGGATCCTGTTTAAGTTAAATCAGGGGAAATTGGTTCAGAGTTACAGACAGTTGCTACTGAAAATGAAAAGTTAAAAATCATGCAAGGTACATCCATTCAAAATGTCCCTGCGATATATATCCCCCCGCTGTACAGTCAAAATGCCAGCTGACTGCCGGGGCAGGCTGGGTGGAGAATCAACACACCAGGGGCTGTGAGATGCTCAGCTCCTGGGACAAGGAGCAGGCCTTGGCCACTGCACAGTTTGGTGGGTGAGACCGTAATAAGCAGCCCATGAGAAACTCCTGGTTCTGTGTGCCATGGGCTAGGGCGTTGTATCACGCATGTGTCCAGCTTGTTCATTGCTTGCTGTGCTACCAGCTGTCTCTTTAGCATGTCCTGCTCCCCCTCCCCCCAGAGGGAGCTGGCAATGTCCAGCTTTGTCCCCATTTCCTGGGTTGGGGAAGGAGCTGGCAATCGCTGTGTTTATGGGCTGGATTTTCCCCTCAGCTCCACGGACTCTGGGATGGAGCCGGCTCTCACCTCCTGCCGGTTTCTCCTGCAGAAACCTGATCCCAAGGAATCCATGCAAACTCCGCTCGTTCCCAGCTGGTGATGTCCCACAACCTGATCAAACACTTCCCTTTTGAACCTCGGCTTGTTCCCCGGGGCCTGCCCCCGACTTGGTCTGAGAATCAGCGGACTCCTTTCTGCCCTATCACTCCCAACAGCTGGGGTGACAATGTCCTGGGGAGTTTACTCCCATCGTTTCGAACCCCAACCCCCCAACCCACCCCAGTGCTGGGTGCATAGGATAGACAGCGACCCACACAATGGATTCTGCCAAAGGCAGCTGGCCCTGAAAACTGCCAAACACAAGGAAGCCATATGCTGGCTTGGCGGCTTTGTCTCCCCCCCCCCCCCAGCATCCCCATGGGGAGTAAAGGGAAGCAGATGGTGTGATAGCCTAGCCGGGAGGATCGAATTGCAGCCATGCAACTTCTGCTCTTCCCAACAATGGCCCTCGCAGACGGGGCAAAGGGGGCTGCCGCGGGGGGTAGTTACATGCAGCCCCGGGTCAAGGATCTGGGCAGCATCAGGCACGAAGGAGCTCTTCAATTGAGGCAGGATGAAGGTGGGAGTTACAGCAAGACGCCGCCTTCCATTAGAAACCAGGCCCCAGTGTCTAATAGTGGCAAGGGACTGGGGGAGGGCAGCATTGCATCGTCTGCGCCACCACCCATTCCAGCCTAGCTCTGCCCCCAGAACAGTGCAACCAATGAATATTGTTAATGATTGACTCATCCCCAGCAACGTGCTTGGCAGTGGACAATGATTAACTGGAGATTGGGACGCTGCCCCAAGAGGCTTACAGTCTGGGAGCGAGAAGGGAGCATGGGGAGAGACGGGGAGACCGTCAGGAAGCTGAGAAGTCCTGGGGACACGGGCTAAGCGTGGTTATAGGAGAAGGGGAACCTTGTACTACAGGAGAGTAGAGGGCGCATCAGTGAGCAGGCTGGGTGTGGGGGAGGTGCTAGGGGAAAGTTTGATGGGGGGGGGGGTAGGAGGGATTTGAAAGCCATGAGGGAGGGAGTTCCAGGCCTAGAGGAAAGCAAGGGAGAAGGAACAAAGATGGATGGAGGAACCGAAGACTCTGGGTGGGGGAGGGCGGTGGCAGAGGAGGAGGGAAGTTTCCAGGCGTGGACATAGCAGGAAAGGAGGGCAGAAACCAGTGGGATTGGCTGCCCAGGGAGGGGTGGATTCTTTCTCTGACACTCTCAATTCAGGCCGGGCGGGCGCCCTCTGAAAAGAGACATTTCCACCAGACTTTGCTACAGCGGTGGCAGGGCCTGATCCCCTGGTTGTTTTCTGTCCTTGTCTATCCTCACCCAAAGGAGGCTGCCGGGGGGGTTTGTCTGGCTGAGATTCAGCATGTGGAGCGGCTGCTGCTGGGGCACCCCTGTCTCATGGAGGCGGGGGGAGGGGGGAACAAAGAGAGGTGGATTTGGCAGAGGAGAGAGGATGGGGCGGCTCCCTGGTCTGGCCCTGCCTTTGCTCCCCCCATCCCCTTTCTCCTCCCCCTCCCTGCCCCCCAGACTGTCTCGGTAGCGCCTCCCCTCTCATTTTGCAGCTGCCTTCGGCACAGAACAGCTCTCTCCACTCAATATTTCCAGAAAAGTCACTGCTTGCTCTGGGGAGCTGAGAATAAGGACACCGTGTGTGCAAGATTGTAGGGACCGGGTCTATCTTACTCTTTGTAAAACGCCAGGTACATGGCTGGCGCTCTATAAATGCTTATAATAATAATAATAATTAATAATTAAGACAGTATCCCTGTGCCCCCAGGCTGCTCCGGATGAGTGTATGAAGTTGGAGTAATGGGGAGGAGCCCCCCCCCCCCCCTTTGGACCATTATCTACTGGTAACAAAGCCAACCCATGTACAGAGCAGGGGTGCAGCAGGCTGTGATGGACCCAGGATCATGTCCCCAATTCTGCCCTCCTCCCCCCCTCAAGAGCAAGGTCTTCCCAAAGCACCCTGCCTCCCAGCAAGGCCCCCATGTAAGGTCCCATGGGTTTCGAGCCCCTAGGGTTGCCAGATGTGAAACTTTTCCCAGGACATTTATGAAAAATATATGTTGCAGAGCCTACACTGGTGCTTTAGGTGCCAATGCAGGCCCTGTACCATGTATCTTTCATAAACGTCCTTGAAAAAGCTGCACATCTGGCAACCCTCTCTTTGGGTTTTTTCCCTATGAACCTCGAGGATGAGCCGTATTCTCTCCCTGAGCCTGTAGATCTCTGGCCGTTTTCACATAGACACTAACACTGATAAAACGGGTGTTACATTTTATTATACATGTTGCAGGGCTGCAGTTGTGCTCTATGGGTGCCCTGCAACATGTATAGGTGCTCTGCAAAATGTAACATCCATTTGATCAGTATTGGAGTGTCTGTGTGAAAAAGGCCGATGAGGGGTTTTGCTCCCCATGACCTGGGAGAACGGCTGAGGGGTCCTCCCTCTGTTTCTAGTCTCCTTTGTTGGCCTCCACACCCCTCTCTTCTCCCTCCACTCTTTCGCCTAACTTCCCCCTATCTGCTCCCTTGAGGCTCTCTTGTTCCCTGTATCCTGCTCCCCTAAGTCTGCCTATGTCCAGGATGCCCCTCACCTGGGGCCCTTGACACCCTGGAAGAGCAGCAGCCCCACCAGGATGGAAATTTTAAGTCAGTGGGGCCAGTGCTACACCGCCTCTGAAAGCCCCCCTTCTTGGCAGGGCCCTGGTAAGTGCCCTGGGTGCTGCTATGAATTTTCAGAGTGGGTGGGAGCAGAGTGTTGGCCCTGCTCACTCTGAACATTTCTTAGTGATGAAATCACTACTTGCAAATGTCCCTGCCTCTAGAGTCCAGACCCTGGGCTCGCACCATGGTAGCTAGCGAGCTACGCTCCTGGTACAGATGACGCTAAGTGGAGAGCCTGGGGGAGATGCAGGGACCATTGTGCAGGATGTAGGAAGGAGCAGTCTTGCTTTATGGTGTTCCCTCACTCCAAGGGCTCCACGGAGCTAAGAGAGCATCCCCCCCACCCCCATGGAAGTCTCTGGGAACCATGGATGGAGAACTCTGCCGCATTCGAGAGGCACCCAAGCTCCTCGCCAAACTCGGTGCCTTTTCTGTGGCTCTCAGGGAGAGTCCAGCCTTTTGTCCATATTGGGTTGATGCCTGGGGCGAGGGCTGGTGGGGGCAAGGCCACCCAGCTTAATCTATTGCCAATAAATACAAACTAAAATGAAAGTCTTGGCCAAGACCTAGCTACGTCTATCGCCTGCCTCACTGGGAGCCATCCACGCAGCTCAGAGGGTTGCTACGTAGGCTCCGGTTTGGGCACAAACAGCAGGAACGAGCTTGTAAAAACAGATATTGGCCAAACTGCTTGGGGAAGGTTTGGATGATTTCAGATCCTGGGCTGAGGAGAGAGGCCTCTATCTGCCTGGACGCTTCTCCATCCACTGGAACCCCTAGGTCTGAAAGCTTAACTCTCCCCTGACTCCAAGTGCCAGGATCTTTGGGTCTCCCTTGCTTCAAGACAGGATTGCCAGAGCTGGATGCTGAAAACATGTTGAGACAGCTTCGTCCTGCCCCCCTGACAAAATGAGATTGGCCTGAAAATCATGAGATTTCTTTCCAGGAAAAGACAATGTTGGAATCTTCAGATTTGCCTTCTGGGGCCCGCACCCCCCTGCGAGCAGGAAGGCAGGAATAATGTTAAATCAAAAGCTGTGATTCTCAGGAGTTCAACAGTGTTAAGGAAACTCTTAGGAGTGTAAGGCTTGTGCTAAAAACCTTTGGCCCCAGCTCTCTTCAGTGGATTCTGTCTCCAGGAGTCTGGAGATAGAGCAGCTGGGTTTCGGGCCCATGGAGATTCTCTGCTCGGTAGCAAACGGGAATGTGCTGCGTGCAGAGCCAAAGGCATAGCTCTAGAAGGGGCAGGCAGACACCCCTGATGCAGGGGGAATTGCTGCTGTGGGTACAAATCACTCTGGATGGAGCGAGTGGCAGTTTGCTCAGAGGCAACACAAGCTTGCTCCCGGAGCAAGGGCAAAGGGCCCTGGAAGTCAGCAGATGTGCAGATGCCTTGCATGCTTGGTTCAGATGTGCCCAAAACCGCAGAGAAAAGCAAAGGATGAAACCGCAAAAGCAAAACCCAAGAGGAATATGGAAACTTATTTACACACAGATTATTGCTTTGTTATTGATCTGGCGTCCTGCCAGTCCTTCCCTGAGCTGCCAGTGCACTTTGCACTCTGCTAACCTCCTGCCCAATGGGAAGCTCCCGCCTGGCCCTCGTATCCCGACAGGCCCCATAGGGAGACCATTTCCTCCTGCTGCTGCCGCCGTGGAGAGTGGACTCTGAGACAAAGCAGGGCCCCTCCTCAGAGACGGAGGCCCCACGCCTACTCTGTGTCTGGCAGGTTCACTCTCCCAGCGCCAGCGGGAAGCAAACAGGAACTTGCATAAATTAAGAGCACGATCCTCTGAATAGATAGCACTGGCACTAGTGTATCATGAGCAGGGTCCCATTAATTTCAGTGGGACTCATGCCTGCATTGAGTGCTGGAGAGGATTACACCCTCACTTTTAAAAAACGCATTGTTGGTGGTTTTTTGCCCCCAAACCCCGCACACCTACCTCCATTTATCGAGGCTGCCTTTCTGGTGGAGTTCACCAAACTCACTGCTGAGAACTCCAAGGCCAGGGAAGGGATGGGTGCATCGCAGGGAGGCCAACTTTCATCACTGTAAGAATATTCCTAAATTTTCTAGCGGCCAAAACCCTGAGAATCTCAGCGTAGGGTTTTAACACATTTTTTAAGCTTCACAAGAGCATCCTAAGAGCTGAGAAGCCAAAGCTGGTGTTGGCCTTGACTTGTGGGCGTGGGGGGATGGGACGAGGCGGACTGGTACTTGCACTATTATTCCTTGAAAACTCATCTCACTATTTGCTGCAGAGACTCAGGAATCCAGAGCAGTGTGTGCTTGGTGCTGCACGCTCCTGCTAGGGTTGGCTTGGCTCCTGCCAAGCCAACCCTAGGCTCCTCCTAGCTAGGCTCATCCTAGCTGTCCTTGCTAGAGGTCACTGTGCCGTCCGGGGACAACATCTCTATGGGAACAGTCCCTCCGTCAGGGAGCTGTCGGTTCTCTGATGCAACCACATCTTGTGTGTGGAATTATGATGCCGGGGGATGCCGCGGCTCAGCCCCGATACCTCCCTCCAGATCCGGTCCCTGCTGCTCCTCTTCAAACCCCACCCAGGGCTGAATAAAGTCTGGTGGGGACTTTGACTTGGGGGGTTGTCACGGAGAAACATGGGGTCACACATGTGTAACACGGGACTACATGTTTGGTAAATGTGTGGTGCCAAGGGTTTCACATAAACAGATGGAGAGGCAGTGGCAGCCCCCTATGGGCAAGGAGGGGCAGCAATTCCACTCAGCTGTCTGGCAGGGAGTATTGGGGGCTGCTGGTGGGGCAGTGAGGTGTAAGACAGTCCCACCAGCTCCTCTGAATCCTGCCAGGGTCATAACACCACTTCTTGCGTTTTCACCCACTTTGGCATATGGGAATATCAGGGTCAAACCACAAGAGGTGGCACGCAGCCTCAGATGGAGCTCCAGCACCTTTTATTTGTACACATTGCATCCTTTGGGCGACTCCAGTCCAGCAGTTCCCAGTGGGGTGCTGCGAAGCCTGGGATTCTCTCCTGGGCCACTGAACCGTGATGCCCAGATGCTCAGTGTGGGCTGGCTGCAGCTTTGGGTTTGCCCCCTTCCTCGCAGAACCAGCCGGAGGTCACTTACTAGGGCCTCGTGGGAACCCTTGCACTAGCTCCCTCCTTGCACAGGCCAGCGTCGTTGTCTGGCAGAGGAGGAGTTCATTCCCAGCTTGGCTCCCTGCCCAGGTAGCTGAGGTGGAGCATGTGACTCCAGGCCCAACCAGGTGCAGAGAAGCCTGGCAGTAACTGTCTGGGCATTAACCCTGGAGAGAGGGACTGCCTCTGTCTGCTGCATCCTTGGGAAAGGAGGCTGCAAGTTTGCTACACTCCTGAGCCAGAAGGTGCTACTGGCGGCTGCTCAGAGAGGCAGGCTGGGCTCCATCTGAGCCCCAACCTCCCAGCCCACTTTGCTTTGCCCAGCCTGAACTCTGCTGGGCTCCACCAACCAATGTGGATGAGCCACCTATGATTAGTATTTATACACCACAAGCAATGTGCCTGGTGCTGTACAATCAGTGGTTAGAGACGGGTCCCTGCCCTGAGGCACTTACTGGGAGAGACAAGGGAGAATAGAACTGAGGGAGAGACAGGGAGCCATTCACAAAGCGGAGAAGACACAGGGGCATGTGCTCAGCTTAGTTAGACGGGGACCCTGAATGACAGGGGAGCAGGCAGTGTCACATCAATTCACACACTTTTTGAGGGGGTAGTAACACCAACCTACAGTCTGATCACTCTGTGAATTTCTTACCCCTTCCCGTGCTCCTTGCTACTCCCTCATTCTCCGTTACCTCATGCGAGGGAAGGGCCCCTGAAATGCAAGGGAATCAGCAGCTGTATGAATGCGTTACAAAGCAACCACCGATTAAGGACCAAGCGGGTAAGCTTGCAAAGAACGAAAGGGGGTTGTGTGAATGTGTCTTTTCCTGTTGAGGGATTCCATAAAGCCAGACCCCTCTCCTATAAACTAACTTTGGGGGTTGCCAATTCATTACCCAGTGGGAGGCAGCCCAGGCCTGTTCAGCCAGGCTAAAAGTCACCAAATAGCTACGAGAATGTCACAAAAATGATGGCAGACATTTGTCACAACTTACTAGTATTTATTATTGATCTAGTACAAGGAATGTACCTGTCACGGTACAGTCAGAATTAGAGTCAGATCAGGCAGGGGGGTTAGTCGACGAGAGAGAAGGGAGAGGGGGATTTAGGGAGAAACAGGGAGACATTTATGAAGCGGAGAAGTCGCAGGGGCCCCATACTTGGCTTAGTGACAGGGGAGGAGGGACGCTGAGTGAAAACAGAACAATAGGAAATGGGCTGAAATCGCAGCCAGGGAGAGTTTGGTTAAATAGCGGAAACGTCTCAACGGTGAGAGTTGTTGGGCAATGGAATGAGCTGCCCAGGGAAGTTGGGGGGAAACCCCTCCCTTGGAGGTTTTCAAAACCCAGCTGGATGAGCATCTGTTTGGGATGCTGTAGATGGAGGGTATCCTGCCTTGGAGCAGGACTGGACTAGATGACTCTTGGGGTTCCTTTCAGCCCTCGAGTTCTAGCTGCCTGCCTCAGGCACACGCCAAAGCAGCGTAAGGCTGCAGGGAGAAGCCACTGGAGGAGCTGGGGTCAAGTTCCCAGAGGCAGCTACCCCAGAATGGTCCAAGGGTGATACAGTCCCCACAAAGAGCCCCCTCCAGGCCTCCCGTGATCAGAGAGACTGTGCCCTGGGATGTGTCTGGTCACACAAGGCAGGGAATGGGAGGGGGGTGAGTCCAGGCACGTCAAACTTACCCTCAAATGCTCCCTGCAGAGGGAGCTGCCCCTGGGGTACGTTCTGGGGCAGAGGGGGGTCTCCAATGGGGTGACCCTCCCCAAACCAGCAGCATCTCCCCAAACCTGAGCTGCAAGAGGAGTCAAGAAGGGGCTGCCTGAGGATAAAAGGGGGGACTCCCCCAGGGAGAGGGGAGAACCCTGAGGGGCTGCCCGGGGAGAGAGGAGGTAAGGAGAAACGGGGGAGCCCTGGTGGGGCTGCACAGGAAGAAAGGGGGCAGTCCTGGGGGGGGGGTGCTCAGGAAGAAAGATAGCCCGGGGGGGGGGCTGTCGAGGGCGATCCCCGCTGCAGAGCGCGCTCTGCTCCTCTCACCGCCCCCTTTGTGCTTATAAATCTCCTCCCGGGCGAGCAGCGCGTGAGCCTCCCCCTATGACATCAGCCCAGGAGGCCGCGCGCTGTTGTGCAGTTTACAGGACCCGTCGCCTCGGTGACGGGGGCACCGGGGTGGCGGCGGCGTTGTGCGCTTGCCCCTCCCTCCATGCATATAAGCAGCCCGGCCAGGACGTCATCTGCAGCCAATGGGGTGCGCGCGTGGTGAGCTCATCGGGCCGGCCCCGGGTATTTAACGGGGGCGCAGGGGCTGGCGAGCGCATTAGATGCGTGTGCGCGTGAACGAGCGCTGGGGCTGCTGCGTCTCGGAGCCACCCGCCCCCCTTTTCACACGCGCGAGGGGAACACCCCACCCCCCCGGGCAGCAGCACCAGCTCCCCCTAGCGCCGGGTCGACTCCAGCCAGGGTGCACCGGGGCCCCGCACCTCTCCAAGCCGGGGTGCACGGGAAACCCACCTCTCCAAACCGGAGCCCACCGGGGCCCTGTACGATCTCTCCAAGCCGGAGCCCACCGGGGTCGCGCACGCTCTCTCCAAGCCAGAGTGCGCGGGGAGCCCACTCTCCAAGCCGGGGCGCACCGGGATCCCTGCCGTGTACCCTAGGTTGCGTCTCCGGCCGGCAGGCCAACCCCCGCAGCCAGGCGGGGGAGGAGGATGGAAACACCCTTCTACCATGATGATGTGTTGAGCGCCTTGGCCCCGTCCCCGAGCAGCAGCGGCAGCAGCAGCGGCCTCTTCCTGTCCTTCCCCGGCTACAGCATGATGAAGAAAGACGGGCTGACCCTGGGGCTCAGCGACCAGGTGGTGGCCACCCTCAAAGCGCCTGGCGCGCCCGGGCACCCTCTTCACCAGCTGCGGAGCGCGGCCGAGGGAGGTGCCGGCAGCAGCGGCAGCGGGGAGGAGGGCCAGGGGGCCCTGCTGGGCTCCCCGGAGCTGGGGCTGCTCAAGCTGGCCTCCCCGGAACTGGAGCGACTGATCATCCAGTCCAACGGGCTGGTCACCACCACCCCGACCAGCGGCCAGTTCCTCTACCCCAAGGTGGCGGCCAGCGAGGAGCAGGAGTTCGCCGAGGGCTTCGTCAAAGCGCTGGAGGATCTCCACAAGCAGAACCAGTTGGGGGCGGCCGGCGGCGGGGGATCCGTCGGAGGAGCGCCCGGGGAGCTGCCCCCCGCCTCCAGCATGGCCCCGCAGCCCCCACTGCCGCAGCCCCCGGAGCCGCCCGTCTACGCCAACCTGAGCACCTACCCAGGCACCACGGTCAACTACTCGACCGAGACGGTGCCCTACCCGCCGCCGCCGCCCGGCCTGGGGGGCGCCCCGCCGCCGCCGCACCCGCGCCTCCAGCCGCCGCCGCTCAAGGACGAGCCGCAGATCGTGCCCGAGGTGCCCAGCTTCGGCGAGAGCCCGCCTCTGTCGCCCATCGATATGGACACGCAGGAACGCATCAAGGCCGAGCGCAAGCGGCTGCGGAACCGCATCGCCGCCTCCAAGTGCCGCAAGAGGAAGCTGGAGCGGATCTCCCGGCTGGAGGAGAAGGTGAAGAGCCTCAAGAGCCAGAACACCGAGCTGGCCTCCACCGCCAACCTCCTCCGCGAGCAGGTGGCCCAGCTCAAGCAGAAGGTGCTTAGCCACGTCAACAGCGGCTGCCAGCTCCTGCCCAGCCAGCAGCACCAGGTGCCGGCCTACTGAGCGGCCCACGCCCGCTGCGTGCTCCTCCGGACTGCCAGCCCCGCCGGGGCGCTCGGCCTGCGCCTTCAACCCCAGGACGCAGTGGGGACTGTCCCTCGAGGACGCAGGGGTCTGCTTGTTCCTCCAAACCCAGGACGCACGGGGGTGGTGGTGTCTGTGCCTGCCCTTCCAGGCTGCGCCCCCAGCTCCAGGGCGTACAGGGGACTATGCCTGCCCCGGGACATAAGGGGGGGAATTATGTTTCTGCTCCTCCAAGGCGCACAGGGGGGTCTTGCCACCCCGGGACGCACGGGGGAGGGGGGGGGAGATTGTGTCTGCCCCTCCGGGCCTAGCGCGCACAGGGACTGGATCCGGAGGGTGGAACTCGGCCCGGCCTCCAGGGCGCTTCCTGTCTCCAGACTCGTCGGCCGGATCGCCACGCCTTCCCCTCTCCTGGCTAGGACTCCTCCCTGCGGAGGCACCGAGCTGACACTTGGGGGGGCGGACTCTCCAGCGCCGAGCGCACGGACCAGGGAGACTTCGGGGGTGGTTCTAGCCTGCGCAAACTCCGGCCCCGGCTCCCCCTTCTCCCCCCGCTCTATTTATGTCTCTCCCCGCTCCACATTCCAGCAGTAAAGTCTTGTCCCAGAGCAGCGTCTGCGTCTCTGTTTGGGGGGGATGGGGCGGGGCTATGGAACTCTCCCGCCTGCCTGGCCCAGGCACGGGAACCTGGGGGGTGGCTGCCCCAAAGCCAGCCTTCTGCCAAGTGAAGTCAGCTGCTGCCCCTAGCCCCCCATTGGTCACCTAGCTCCTCCTGAGTGGGGAAGGGTTGTCTGTTCCCCTTTTAGAAATGGCTTGGACTAAGGGATTGGGCCTCACTGAAGCAGGAAGTGCCCCCCCCAATGGGGAAGCGCTGCCACCCTAAAAACAAAATGAATCCCACCCTGACTTGTGGGGTGCCTTCCACCTCCCACCCAAATGAAGAGATGCTTAAAAGAAGCCTGGAGCTGCGAGGGGTTGCTAGCCCCACTGAATTGGCCTGCACCCTTCCAGTGTGGTGCTTTGGGGCTCAGCCTGGGAGTCTGTAAGGGTAGGGGGCAGGAGTTGAGAATTACCCAATGTTTGATAGGAGAAGGAGCTCTGGGCAGAATTCCCCAGCTGTTGCTTCCACTGAATTGAATGGCATGGGCTATCTGTCTCCCTGCTGGTGGCTTTGGAGGCTGTGATCCAAGGGGGGGAAGCCCTACTCGCTGGTGCAGGTGCATTCCCTGCTGCTGGGGGCGGGCGCAGGACCCACCAATCCAACCTAGCTCTACCCCTGCTGTGATCCTTCCAGGAGATCCATGCCCAGACCTGAGGGGCTGGAAGTGCCCCACCTGTGCTGCCCCCCTAGGCACTAAGCTTGTTATTGGCTTGAGCTTTTATTTGGCTTCTCTGTGTGTGTGTGTGTGTGTGTGTGTGTGTGTGTGTGTTAGAACCGCCTGTCCCCATTTAAGGACTGTAGCTGATGGGGAATGCCCCTCTTTCCCATGGTGAACTCCCCCCCCCAGAAATAAAGCATAGCTTCCTTGTAAACCTGTGTCCCACTCTTCCCCCCCCCCATTTTGCTGGTCTCCCTCTGCTTGGGTTGCAGAGTCTCTTCATGCTCCATCCCTTTGCAGGGAGACAGTCGGACTGATGCATTCACTCTGCTGGTAGCAGAGCAGGAGAGAGACTTGTTAAAGCTAGGGGTGGCCTGATTTGAGACCCAGGTGATCCACCTACTCCTGGTTGTCAGCCTCGCCTGAGCCACCAGGACTGCCCCTCCAGCTGTAGGACAACTGGTGTCTGAATCCTTCCCTTGGAGAGAACCTTCCCCACCATACCTGAGGGGAGGAGTGACCGTTGCCTCTTTGCCCTGAGAGACTGGCTGAGATGCCAGGCTTTTTTCCTCCCCAAAGGCAATATCTGAGGGGCTGGTCCGCCTCCCCATATCATGATCTACCGAATATTAGCTTGGGAACTACCTCTTGGAAGACCACCACACCTTCAGAATTTGCTTGGCCATACGGAGATGAGTTTTCATTTGTGGGAGTGGGGAGGAGAATAAAATGTTTAAATCAGTGGCTCCTGAGATCCTTGTGCAGGTGATCCTAGTTGGGGATTTCACTCTAATCCCGTGCCATCCAGACGGTGACAAAGACCACAACTATCTCGTTGGATCACAATCCCGTAGTTTAGATCTCTAGCAGGGGGCTGTGACCCCACAGACTGGGAAATCTTCGATCCATCTTCTTTTAAGCTAGACTCTTGGGTGAGTGAGGCTGGCAGGGAAGAGGGCCGGAGATTTCTCAGAGGAGATTGTGTAACTTGCCTGGTGCACGATCAAAGAGGTGAACTAAACCAGATGTCAATTTGCGCTCTGTTCAGGGCCCAGGGGAAATGGCAAAAAGGCTGGGGGGGGGGGGGGGATGTTTTGTTTTTGAGGTTTTGAGATAATGTTGTTTGCGGTAACCATGACCAAGGGTTTAAAAAACACGTGTGACCTTCTAAAGGCTTTTTGGTGGGTGGAGGGGAAGGAAACCAGTTTGGGCAGCTCTGGAGCAGGTGCCTGTTGGATCTCTGCTGGAACGGAGAGTGGTGCCAACGCAGGATTGACTGGCCATGGGGAGTGGGGGACCAAAACTGGTGATCTCGTTGGGTAGAGGTGAAGCAAAGGTGCAGTTTGCTCCACTCTAGGCAAAGTGCCCCCTCTGCTCCTGAGTGAGGTCCCACAATAGCAGGAGGCACCCAGCCAGTGTGACGCCCGCTTCCTTCTTTGAGGATTGTATTGGGTAGTGAAGCCAGCCACTCCTGCCCACATGAAATTGGGCTTCCTCTCACTGGCTTTACAGCAGCATCCTCCAGTGGGGGAGGAAATACTGCACACGCCCCCTGCTACTGCAGCAGCATAATCCTTCAATGTGGGAAGCAGGGCTACCCCTGAGCCAGGGGAAAAGCCGATGGAATTGGGCCTGCTTAGTCCAGGACAAGGATGGGGAACCTCCGACCCAGAGGCCGAATGCAGCCTGTGGCAGGTAGTTTTTATGTGTCCCCTTTCCAGTTCCTGGATCTGGCCCCATGATCTAGTTTCTACCCCCAAACACGGAAAGACCGAGCTCAAGGGAAGGGAGCAGAGATGACAATGGGGTAGAGCCACGATCAGGACCCTCCTCTTTCTGAGCCCCCCATCCCCAACTTCTTTGAAGCCCTGGGAGCTTGCACTAATTTTCAGAGCACAGCCCCAGGGAGGGAAGTGGTACCTTATTATTCCTGGTCTGGAGAAAAGATTCAAGGAGGGACATAGGTGCCAGTTTTCCAATATGTCATGCGACAGGGAGGAGATTTGCTTTCCGTTGCCACGGAGGACGGGATGAGAAGCAATAGGTTTCAACTCTAGGTAGGTTGGTTTATGGTTAAATACTAGGAGAACATCCTAGGAGCTGTCTAGAGAGGTGGTGGAATCTCCTTCCCAGGGGGAGTTTGCAAGAAAAGATTCCGCAGGCAACGGGGGGGGGGGGAGGGACTAGCCCCCCCTGGCCTGAGCATTACATGACCCACTGGGGTTTGACCTTGTTGAAACCCTGCAGCTCTGGGAGGACAACAGAGACTGCAGCAGGGATGCAGCGTTCCTTTGCAGGCTGGCATGTCCACGCTAGACCGTCTGCCCTTTGGCTGTCTTTAGAACTGTGCCGGATCCTGGGGCTTGATGAGGGGCCACTGTGGCCCCACAGAGTCTCCACTGCCGGCTCTGGGCCCAACGCAGCCCTTAGGTCACTATAAAGGGCAGTGAATTGAGCTGGGTTTGCAGGCCCAAACCTTGGCCTGAGCTTGCCCGACAGTGCAATGTAGGCAGAGCCCTACTCTCCCATTAACACCTAGGAACTGACCCTGGGGGAGGAGCGCCACCTAGTGTCTACCTGACTCTCTCCAGCTTGGCTGGTGGAATCCCAAGGCCCCCATCCCTGAGCGTAAGGTGGGAACTTCTCTGGAGGAAGGGGAGTCTCCATGTGGGATTCCCTCTTGCCCCCAGCATGTGCCATGTCTCCAGCAGGCAAGGGATGCTGACATGCAGCCTGGTTTGCCGTGTCCGTGATGCTTTGAGTGTACTGGATGGTGGCTGGCAAAGCTGGGGGATCTATCCCCCCTCCCCCCAGTCTTTTCTCTGCCCAGCTATGCCTGGCTTCAGCTGCCAGATCACAATTCCCAAAATAAGGCTGTGGATCTGAGGGAGACTGAAATAAGGTGTGTCAGTTGTGTTCCATGGAGCTGAGAGGTCAGAATAAGGGAAGTCTGTAAATGGAGTTGTAGAGCTCTGAGATAAGGGGAGGCTTCCTTAAAATGAGGGACCTAGTGCCATGCTGGATCAGGCAAATGGTCCATCCAGCCCAGCATCCTGTCTCCGACAGTGGCCGTTCTCAGTCACTTAGGAGAAATTCCCAGCAGGGTCATAACGGGGCAATTCATTCCCTGCCATTCACTCCCAGCGCCTGAAGTCAGAGGTTACATCCCTTGGCTAATAGCCATCAATGGACCTGTCCCCAAAATCTTATCCAAGCTCTGTTTAAACCCAGCTGTGCTACTGGACTTGACCACCTCCTCTGGCAACAAGTTAATTGTACATTGAGAGAGAAAGCACTTCTGTTTGTTTGTTTTATGAAGTGTCCCCTAGTTCTAGTACTATTGGGGAGGGTAAATAACTCCCTAGTTACGTGTTTTGTGACCCCGGCAACTCTAGCTTCAACCAGCTTCTGCCGTCACCTGTTTACACACATTTATTGATACAGACCCACACTCGAACTGAATGGAACTGGGCCAGCCCTTCTTGCATGGCTGAAGGTATTATATTGTCCAGTATTGCTATCACACTAGACCCAGACAAATGGTGTCTTTGGGGCACCCCCACCCCTGTGCTGAGCCCACCCCAATGCCTTGACCTCTGCCTCTGAACTGCCAGGGGATAGAGGACCTTTTCCTGACTTGAAGCAGCAGGGCACAGAATTCTCCAGCTGGGCTGCGCTGGCTTTTGACATGCAGCCTTTCCCTTGCACACACTAAAAGTGATGGGGCTCTGAGCCAGGCCAGCTTGGTGCAGTTGTAACTCATCTGGAGGCTCCTAGTCACAGTCCAAGCCTCTGTGGGTTGCAGGAGCCTGCAGCGAGCCCTCCCCACTTGGAGCTCCAGCAGGAAAAGTAAATACGGGATATGAATTCAAGCAGAGACCAGTGTCCGGATCCTGCAAATCTGGACAGTTTAGAATTCTTGCTCCACCCCCATTATGGATGGGGGGAGAGTTTTGCAAGTTTTCTGGGTCCTCCTAGAACTGGTGGGGGAGTGGGGGAGAAGGCCACCAAGCTGGGGGAGAGGCCCTTGTAACAGGCACGGGTCTCTCAAGGACGGTGCATCCTTGCAGGACCAGACCCCGCACAGTAACTCGCACTCAGGGAATCAGCCCAGCAGTCACTTTAATTCCTCATACACAGTCCGTATGTACTAGTATCCCGGTCTTGATCACAGGCCCAACGTCTCTACTCTCAATTAGATCCAGTTCTCCCCCATTATCTACACCTGGTTCAACCATAGGCCATTTACTATCTATGCGTACAATCTTCTCAGCCAGGCATCCACCCTCTGGCTCTTGGGTGACTGCTCATCATCCCCTCGGGCTCTCCCTTGTGGGGTTCTGCAGAGTTCCATTCTGTCCCCACTCTGTTCAACGTGTAGATGAGGCTGCTGCTGGGTGAAGTCACTCGGAGGTTTGGGGTGAGGTGCCATCAATACACTAATGACGCCCAGCTCTACTTCTCTTTTTCATCTGACCCAAGGTCCTGCAGTCTCGGTGCTTACCCACGGTGCTGCCTGTCTGCAGTGGGGGACTGGGTGAGGGGGAGCCGACTGAAGCGAAATCCTGACAAGACTGAGGTGATGATGGTTGGCCTGTCTGGTGCCCTAGAGGGGACTGGGACTCCTCTTATTGACGGGGGCTGGCCCCCTCTGGTTGATTAGGCTCGCAGTCTCGGAGTGCTCCTGGAGCCCTTGCTGCGCCTGGATTGCCAGGTCACAGCGGTGACCAGGAGCGCTTTTCACCAGCTCCATCTGGTGAGGAGACTGCAGCCCTTTCTTTTGGACTTGGATCTGGCCACTGTCATCCGTGCTTTCATCACCCCGAGGCTACACTATTGCAATGCGCTCTGCATGGGGCTGTCCTTGGTGACGGTTCGGAGGCTGCAGTTGGGGTAGAATGCGCTGGCTCACCTCCTTATGCGAACAGGTCACCGCGAGCACATAACATTGTTAGGAAATAAATGAGGTTGCTGCCTCAGTTTACCCAAACGGGATCGAAGGTTGCCAATTAACAAGCCAAAGTATATAGGTACAACTCAATTTTATTGGATAGACACTTAACATCTGAATGTGGCAGTGTTCTCAGTTACAAACCCCAGTAACCCAAGATATCTTATATTTTACCCTTATCCTTGCAACATGGACCTGCCTGCTGTCATTCTCATCGTAACCAAGCCAAGTACATGCACTTGAGACCTCGCATCTTCATGAATGTTAGACCCCTTGTCTCTCCCTCTGTTCCCCTTCCTAAGTCTCTCCCCCAGCTCCTGTCTCTCAGACTGTAAGCCCTAGGGGCAGGGACCGTGTCTATTTTATTACTTTGTAAAGTGCCAGGTACACGGCTGGCGCTATATAAATGTTTGTTAATAATAATAATAACATCTTACGTGTCAGAGGCACAGGCTAGTTCAGAGGAGAAGGGGAGGGGGCCCAGCAGGCAGCTGGGTAGGAGTCTCTCTGGATCTTTGAGAGCGTCATTTAGGATCAAAGACCCACCCGGCTCACTTGCAAATGCTAGTGGCCGTTAGTGTCAATGACAAGTGACAAGCAGCTGAGCTCCCTCTTTTATAGTTTTATTTATTGGGAATTCATGTTGCAGGGTCCCCTCTGCCAGGTGCAGAGAATAAGCTGACTATTCATTATGATATCACTTGGAGCACAGCCACCAAGCTAGTTCGGAGTTTTGGGGGAGTTTTAGGGAGTTACTGTTTATTCGTAGGGGAGGGCACCTCCCTTTCTTACAAACTCTCTTTGTTTTCTCTTAGGCCTCTTTCTGTGTTCTCAGAGATAGCGGCTGTCTGGGGTTTGTTATTGGCCTTGGAAATACATTTTCTGCTTAGAAAGTGATTTTGACAACTTTATTCTCATGGACCTAGTTGGATAGTGTCAGCCTGAGGCCTGTGGCTGAATTAGCTAAACTGAGTTGTCCAAACCTCATCCTGCTTGTGTCTCTGATCATGGCCAGTACTGCCTAATTAATACATAACACCAGCAGTGTTCCGTTCCCTGCACTGACTGCTGATAGTCTTCCGGGCCCAATTCAAGGAGCTGGTGATGACCTTTAAATCCCTAAACTGCCTGGGCCCCATCTATCTGAGGGATTGGCTCACCATGTCCTGTTAAGGCCTCTGTGGCCAGCTGGGGGCGCCCTCCTGGAGACTTGGGTTTTTCGCTGTCTCTGAACCATGAGGAGGGTGTTCTCGGCCGTCCCACCTGTACTGTGGAACTCCCTGCCCCAGGAGATCCGCCTGCATTCAAGCCTGGTGGCCTTCTGGAGGCAACGTAAGACCATTTTGTTCTACCGTGCTTTTGGCAGCGGGGACTGAATTGGGAGGGGGGTATGGGTGTGAGGGAATGGGGTGGGGTGGTTTGGGGCTATGTTTGCATTTTAATGTTTATTTTTTATATGTGTTTTATATGTTTTATTATGTGAGCTTCCTTGAGCCTTTTTAAAGGGAAGGGCGGGATAAAAATCCAAATAAATAAATAAAACTAAATAAATAATAGTCTCTCTAAAACAGGTTTCCAGCCAGGTAATCCCCTTCTGGCTGGCTAGACTTTAGCATCTACAGTTTCTCTGTCACGCTCTCCAGGTTAAACCCACTTCTCTTCTGTAACCCAGCAGGGCGGCTTGTCCCCAGCCCTACAGCCTTCTCCCCATAGCAAACTGGTAACGGTCAACAGTGAGAGAGGGGGCACATGAGTGGGGCCTGGGCAGAGGCTCTATAGGGTTTCCAAAAATCAGAGGGGGGGGGGTACATGCCATGCAGCCCCCAAGTCACCTATGCTGCTCGCATGAGAGCTTCCTGCAGACATCCTTCTCCTAAGGCCCCCCCAGCCAGCTGGCCTGACCAGCCTTTATGGGCCCTGGGCATGTCCAGCCCAGCCCACTCCTACTGAGCATGCCCGGCTCTCCACCAGCTCTAGTGTCTCCTGAGCATGCTCAGTCCCTCCCAGCCCTTCTAAGCTCCAGGGAGCATGCCCAGGGACTCAGTCTTTGGAGGGATACCTTAGGGCCGCCCCCCAGCTGCTTGGTTTTGGGTATTTTCCTCCAGTCCTGGAAGCACCCGCCTCCTGTTGCTGGAGCTACATGCTTTAAAGGGGCAGCGTTCCACCTCGGCTGCAGCACCCTGCCTGCCACAGCCCTGATTCTGGATGATGGAGGGTCCCCCTGAGGGGGCTGGAAATGCAGGGCTCCTTAGGGATGGTGTGTGGGCTCAGGGAAGCCCTTGCAGGCAAGTCATGGGTGACCCAACCTCACCCACCCGCCCACATGTAGCTGAATCCCATTCTCCAGGCTCCAAAATGCAGCTCAGTTTGTCCTTGAGTCCCTGAGAGCATTTATTCATGACCCCTCCCCATGCACCCCTCTCCCCCCCAGCTAGAGGTGGCTCAATCCCTGCTCCAGGAGACCTGGACACCAGCTACCATGCAGCCCTGCAGAGAATCACTCTCTTTCCGCAAACACAGTGGGGTCATTTTTGTACAAATGGGAAGGCAGGGGAGGATGTTCAGCTCCCTGCTGCAGCTCCTCCCCTTCCTGCAGCCACAGGCTGCTCTGGCCTGGGAAATCAAACTAAGCCAGTCTCACCCATCCCCATGGGCGGAACTTGGGAAAGGACAGGGGGCTTGATTTCACCTGCTCACCAAGACTCCTCTCAGATTTTGCAGTGAGTGCAGGGGGGTGTAAGGGGCCAAGGAAGGGAAGGCTGGAGTGGACGCCATGGCAGGTTGTGGGTAGACTGGGGCTTAGGGAGCAGGAATGGCTATGAGCCAGGATGCCTAGGGTCTCTGAGAGAAGAGCAGGGCCTAGTGGGTTATTTAATTAATGTATTTATTTATATTTTTACCCCGCCCTTCCCAGATGGCTCAGGGCGGCTTACAAGACAAGTAAAAACAATAAATAAAAACAGCATAAAAACACAAAACCCCCAACTTTTCCTCTCCCCATAAACCCTCCCCAACATTCCCCCTTTTCCCCATACCCCAAACCCCCACTTCCCTACCTCTGTCAAATGCCCTAACAAATAAAAAGGTCTTGCATCATCTCCAGAAGATGCTCATGCTCGGACTCAAACTAAGCTCTGGGGGAACGGAGTTCCACAGCATCGGGACAGCAACCGAGAACATCTCCCTGTGACCGTTCACCGCACGAGCAAGATGAACAGGAGGTACCCACGGGGAGGCACTGCCGGCCGATTGCAGGGGCCACAATGGGTCACAGTAGGACGGGCGGTTTCTCATATGTGGGGCCCAGGCCATTTAGGGCTTTAAAGGACAAAACCAGCACCTTGAACTGTACCTGGAAAGCTATAGGGAGCCAGTGCAGCCTTCGGAGCACCAGTGTAATGTGCTCCTGGCACCTTGTCCCCAAGGGGCGGTAAGGAGCCGCTTCCTGCACTAGCGGCAGCCTCCGAACAGTCATCAAGGGCAGCCCCACGTAGAGCGCATTGTACTAATCGAGCCTCGAGGTGATGAAAGCATGGATGACAGTGGCCAGATATGAATCCAAAAGAAAAGGCCGCAGCCTCCTCACCAGATGGAGACTGGTGAAAAGCGCTCCTGGGCACCGCCACAACCTGGCAATCCGGGCACAGCAAGGGGTCAAGAAGCGCTCTGAGGTTGTGAACCTGACTGACCAGAGGGGGCCGAACTCCGTCAATAACAGGAATCCCAATCCCCTGCAGGTCGCAGAGTCAGCCAGCCATCATTACCTCAGTCTTGTTTGGATTCAGATTCAATCAGTTCATCTTCATCTAGTCCCTGACAGCAGCCAGGCATCAGGTAAACACTGAGACTGCGGGAGCTGGTTTGGACAAAAAAGAGAGGGATAAAAAAAAGACGAGAGAGGGAGATCTGAGCGTCATCAGCATACTGATGGCACGTCACTTTGAATGACCTTGCCCAGTGGCCTCATATCCACGTTGAACAAGAGGGGCGACAGAATTGAACCCTGTGGGACAACCCAGAGGATAACGAGCAATCACCCATTACCACTCGCTCAGACCTCCCCGACAGAAAGGAGTGGCAGAGACCGTGTCTGTCTTATTTTCTGTAAAGTGCCAGGTACATCGCTGGTGCTATATAAATGCTAATAATAATAATAATAATAAATAATAATAGTAATTAATAATAACCACTCAAGCGGTCCTGCGCACCCCCGCCAGGTCCTGCAGTCATGTCAACAACACATGGTCAACTGTATCAAAGGCTGGTAAAAGATCTAACAGGATCAACAGGGTAGAATTCCTCTTGTCAATCTCCAGGCACAGGTCATTGACCAAGACCGCAAGCGCAGTCTCTGTACCATACCCAGGATGGAAACCCGACTGAAACAGGTCCAGGAATCCAACAGCGTAGAGACAAGCCAATAGCTGGCCGGGGAGTCAGCATCCAAAGATGGCTTTTTAAGCAGGGGCCAGCAGTTTTAAGAACGTCCAACACCTTACTGTCCCAAAGGGAGGTGTTGACAACTCCAGCCAGCAGCGGCCCCAGTATCTCCCAGCTGGCTTTCACCAGTCAGGACAGGCAAGGATCTAGTTCACAACTGGTTGCCCTCACCACCCCAAGCACTTCCCCTGCATCGGTGGGTGATACCAATCCAAACTGATCCAAACAAACGAGACAAGATGGAGCTTCCATAAACTCAAACTCTGGCTCTGCAAGTAAAATGGCAGGTGTCTCTCCTGAAAGTCCCAATGATCTATCCTCCCCCTCTGCCCCCCTCCCAAACCCCTCCACACAGGCTTCCCCCTCCAGCATAGGATTCTCAAGTCCTGCTCCCCAAAATGGCCCACAGGGACCCCAGGTAGCCAGAGAGGGTCTCTCGAGCCTAGCATCCCTAGAGATGGCACAGCAAAAATGGCAGGCAGGGAGACACCCCTCCTCCACCACCCTCCATCCCCATGCATGCACACACACCCCACCAGGGGGCCATCCCCCCTCTTGCCGAGTGCCCAACCCCCCTCCTTCCCTGCATGCACACACCACAGGGGGGGCATGGCACTTCCATCCAGATCTCCTATGCCCATACCCCCACCTCTCACCAGGGGACCAACGCATTCCCACCCACTGCCACAGACCCATAATCCCTCCTCCAACCCCCTCCCTCATCCCACAGACCCATATCCCCCCTCATGGGAGTCGTGACCCACCCTTTCCCCTCTGACTTATCATTCCTCCTTTGCCTCACCCCCCCCCTCCCAAAGCTATTCCCTCCCAACCCCACCCCCACATCACACCCCTTAAAATAACTAAAAACCTTTAAAGGGCAATTTAAACAACCATAAAAACCAACACTATCACTCAAACGCCACCACAGGCTGCTGGTCGGTAGCTCTTCTTAAAGCCCTGAGAGGGTGTGGGCAGGATTGCAGCTCCAGGTGGTACAACATGGCCCTCTCAGACTCACAGCTCCGGGAGTTAAAGCAGGGGGGCTGGGAGCCAGGACTCTTGGGTTTTCTGGGTGGGGAATGGGGGGCAGTGGGTTAGAGCAGGGGGGCTAGTAGCCAGGACGCCTGGGTTCTCAGGGAGGGGGCGGCTAGTTGGTTAGAGCAGGGAGGTGGGACTGGGAGCCAGGGCTCCTGGGTTCTCTGGGAGGAGAGAGAGGACTAGTGGGTTAGAGTGGGGACTGGGAGGGAGGCAGTGGGTTAGAGCGGGGACTGGGAGCCAGACCTCCTGCGTTCTCTGGGAGGAGAGCGAGAGCTAGTGAATTGGGAGGCTGCAGCATGACACAATCTGTCCCGTCCCGTTCCTTCCCTCTGACTGCTGTCCCGCACCTGCCCACCAGGGGGCGCTCCAGGCGACTCCCCAGGTGTGCGTTCTGGCCCCAGCCCAACTCAGCTCAGCTCAACCCGCAGCGCGGATCCTGTTCCTGGGCTGTAAACGTGGCTCCAGGGAGTGGCCGGGGAGCTGTTACATCGGGAGCCGATCAGTCCCCAACATGGCCCGGCTGCCGTTGTGGTCGTGGACGCTGCCACTGCTGCTCTTTGGACTGGCGGCCGTCTCCCCCCAGAATGAGACGATGCAAGGTAACGCTTTTGAGGACAGTACAGCCCGTCCCCCCCCCCCCGTAGTGACACTGGGGAGCTTTTTCTCTCCGCCCCCCCATTCAGCCCTCCTGCCCCCCAGAAACGGACGCAGGATTAGCCCCAGATTGGCTGGTGTCGCCTTTAAGAGAGCCTTGATTTAGCGGGGATCGGTTAGCCGGCCCGCCCATTGAGGGAAGGTAATACTCTGCCTTGGTGCTTCCGACCCCCAAAACACTTTGTGATTCTCCAATGCAGATTTGGGGGAACTGAGCATTTAACGGTGGCAGAACTGCAGCTACGTTGGGGGGCGCATGCTCCCTGGTACAACTACAACTCCCGCCGGTGGGGAGAGGAGGGGGCCTATTCTGACCCGGCTATGCCTCTGCCCCCTGGGGAGGAGGCACCCCCTATGTGTGTGTGTGCGCATCTGTGGCAGTCTCCAGGCTGGTTTTGTAGCTGCAGCAGGTGTCTGGACTACCCCCCCCCCCCCCAATGGGGCTGACCTGGTTTGGGCCCTTGTGTTAAAGCAGCATCTATTGGCCCCAGTAACTGGAGGAAGTGCCTGCCTCATGTTTGGGATGCTGGGGTGGGATTGGGAAGCATCTCTCGGCCTGTCCCATGTTCCCATGCTGGCCCAGTAGCCCCTCTCTGGCATTGAACTGTGCTTTGCGTTGCCTGATTCACGGCTCTGGTTTGCAGCCACTGGGGCTGAGTTTGGGGAGAGTCTGACCTGGTGTTGCACAGCGCACTGCAGTGAGGAATCTCCCAGGGACCTTGCTCCGTACAGGGATCTGGCATTGGCCTGCATGTGGCTGAGCTTAGCCTGCTCTTCTTGGTGCCCTGCATGCTGGTCACGCTTTGGGGTGAATGAACGTGTGTGTCTGGGAGGGGTGGTTACTGTAATGTGAATTAACTAGCTGCTGTGTGCAGCATGGCACCTTGCCCCGCTGGAGTGTGGTCCTTCGAATGCCTCCCGCTCTGGCTGGCATGGGTGCCACGCTGATGCTTCTCCAATGTTGCCAAACCAGCTAGACTGGCAGCTCACAGGCTTTCCCCAGTGGGTCCTGGAGATGAGACAATTCCTATAGATCAGGCTGGGTTTCCCTCTGCAGAACAGAGAGGCCAGTAGTATTAACCCAAATCTGCTCTTTCTCTGCCAAGGCCGTGGCTGTGTTGAACCCAGGGGGGGGCATTATATGGCCTGTTACTGGGCACCAGGCAACCTGGTCTGTCAAGGACGGTGCTGATTCAGTACGTGTCCCCCCTTCCTCGGCTGCTTCCTACACTCTCGCCTGGCAACCCCTCTCCTTGCTCTGTCCTCCCCCGGGGGGCTGGGGTAACTGTGCTGGCACAAGGGGGTGCCACTTGTCTCTTGGTGAGCTTCATGGCACCTCCCTGTTGGAGCTGCCCTGATTCAGGGTGTTGTATTGCTTATCAGAGCCCAGGAGAGGAAGCCAGACAGGAAGGGACATGAGGTCCGCTGTCTGTCCTCGGGGGTAGGGAGCCATCCCCGTTCCTGCTGTCTCTGAGCTCTCTCCAGATGTGGGGTGCTTGCAGTCCCTCTTCCAATCCTGTTAATTCCAAGCTAGTTACCCCGCTAGCTGCTGTCATTCTGCAGGATACCTCACTTCCTCCTGCTACCCCCCCCTGCCTTTGCCATCATAAAGCTGGACAGTTCAGTGTGATAAAGATCATGAAACCAACATGCATGTTCATAAATAGGTACTCTGTGTTAACATTGTGTCCATGATTGGTGTCGTATAACTCAACATCAAGAGAGGAATGTAAAAACATGATGAAATATTGAATGGAAACTTTGTATGAAAGAGACTGTAACTGGAGAAAAATTCCAAAAGAGACTGTAAACCCAAAAGCAGACAGCCACTCTGTCTGAGAGGGACAGGGAAGTCACAAAACTGATTAACAACTCAGTGGGGTGTCGGGGCCAAAGACATTGCAGATGTGACTACAGACAAGTCTAAGAAAAGTCTGGAAGAACCGAGAGATTAATTCCTTCTACCATCTCAACTCTGCAACTACGAACCAGAAGGCTGTGCCCAGACAAGATCCATCACAGTTGATGGAGACTTTAAGCAGGAATCATTGACAGATTAGGGTAAGATTTGCTTGGAACTAACTAAATTAGCATTGCATGGTCTTTTTGTTCCTTTTATTTCACTGTGCATTCAGAATAAATTTACACTATATTTTAATCTTAAATCACAAATTAAAATTGATTTAACCAAGCCTGCTGTGCGTTAGTAGATTCCTGACATTGGAGTTGCATGCTGGAGGGATTCTGGGTTTCAAGACCCAGACGAACCTTGTCGGTATTTGTGTGTTGGGGAGCCCTGAGGTAAAGGTAACAGAGTTTACCCCTCATGGGCTGGAACAGTTCTAGAGAGAGCTGGTCCAGCAGGTGCTGTAAGTGGGGAAACTGAGCCACAGCTAGCCTAGAGTGGGGCAGAGAGGTCTCAAACCCATGACACCTGGCTTCTTCCTGGCCAGTGCACTCATCCCATGGGCTGGGTTCTCCCAATGGGCTGTGCTCCTGTCACCCAGGTGCACGGAGCCTCCTGCACACATGCGTCTAGGGGAGGGGCATGCTGGGAGCAGCAGTGTGTTCAGTGCTTTGGGAAACTGGACTTGTGAATTCTCTTAGCTGAATCCTCCCCCTAAATTATTAGCCCTTAAGAGTTCATTGCAAGCCAGGCACAGAAGCTCTCTCCTCTCATGCTGCTAACACTGTCCCCCTGTCTGTCTCTGTGCTAAAATAAGCCTTTTCTGATCCTTTGTCTTGGATTCTGGCAGTTTTTCACTGGGCAGATGTTGTCAGACTTCTGCTCCCCATGCAATACTCTCTTCATTTGCCTAACTGATTCTTCTTGTGGAATCTGATCTTGAAGAATTTGAAAGAAAAAATATGGTTGCATGTCCAGGGCCTTGCTGATGAGGGGCCAGCACCTAGGCTCGGGTAGACAGTTCTACAGCCTAAAGCTTTGGGCTGGAGTCTGCCCATGGTCTCATTGCAAAGGACTGGATGCTCTAACATGGACTCCAGAACGGGAAAGGGACGGTGTCTTGGCTGAAACGCTGACTGGGGAGGAAGAGTTGGCCTTCCCAGGACTTCTCTCCCTGCAACACAGGCAGAACGTATGATTAGTTTAATGTGTATAGTAAGCAGATTACCAGGCCTTGGACACCACTTTCCCCAGGGCCTAACTGCCGTGTCCCAGCAAGAAATAGCCCCTCAGAAGGGATACCGAGAGAACTGATGGCCAATGGGCTTAAAACCAACCACAGATGCTACTTTTTTACATGATGCTCTGTTGATCTGTGGCACCTGCTGCTACAAGATGGGCCAGCTGCCAGCAGTGTAAATGGGTTAAGAGAAGGATTAAGCAAGCTTATGGCAGGTAGCCTAGAGGGCTGCAGGGGTTGAACCCTCATGCTTAGGGTATTGCCAGCGCTCAGAGAATGAAACATCTGGTACCGGTTGCTGTCAATGAGAAGACTTCCCTGTCTGCGTGCAAATCCTGAACTCCCTGTGGCTGGTCCCTGCCTCCCCAGCGTGATTGATTATGCTCCTTGGTTTAATGGCTTGGCATGCCTTTGGGCTCAATTATGAATTAAGGCAGGGACCTCTGTAAAAAAAAAATAATAATAATAATAAAAAAAAATCCACTCATAAATCTTTGTGTAGGAAAGGGCCAGCAGTGTCAGAAATGGATGGGCTCAGATTTGGAGCTGCCAATTCCTCTGGGGCTATTTTTTTTTTTTTTTTTAAATTACATAGTCCTTTAATATTCATTGTTTGGGCATGGAGGAGCCGCAGAAAAATTGCTGGGCAACAGCTCCACAGGACCAGAATGGTATGCACGGGAGTGGGTGGGCTAGGGGATGTCAGGGCAGCCAGAGGGAATATGGCATGAATGACGGTGATTGATCCTCCGCCCGCCCCCCCCCCCGTGTTCTGCACTCGTAATGATCACAGAAGGAGAGCTTTGTGGCCCTGGCCTCCTGCTGCAGCTGCCGCCTTGGTCAGGTACTTACTTCTGCGTCCCTTTGGGTGGGTGGAGGCCTGAAACAGTGGTGGGAAGGTGGGGCGGGCAGGGCAGTCTGAACTAATGGCTTTCCTTGTTGCCTTGCTCTTTGTCTGCCAGTGCAACGAGCGTGGACGGACAAGTGCTCAGCAGGTCCAGAACCTGTGGGCAAGGGAGCTGCCTGGGGGGACCACGAGACAAGTGTGTAGACGAGTTCCACAATGCCATGTCTAGAGAGCATAGGCAACAGCATGCAAGGCCTTGGGTGTCTGTCCTGCTGGCAGGAGGTCTGCCTCGGGCAGCAGTTGAAGTGGTCGGACAGCATGATCGAGAAGCAGCTCCAGAGCTCCCTGCTCGAACATGTTGCTGCCGTGAGCACCGTTTCCTAACCTCCATCAGCCATTCACGCCCCTCGATGTGGAGCCCATCTGCCCTGGCTCCCCTTGTTCTCTACCTGCCACCCAAGCCCTCCGAACTGTGTTCACACCAGAGAATGGTTCTGAGCCAGGCACACTTCCGTGCCCGCCCACCAATCAGTCCCACAAACACTCCTCCACAGCTAGATCCGTGAGAGAAGGCTCAGAAAGATGCCCTCCTGCCAGTCCCACCACACAAGCAAGCATGCCAAGCTGCCCCCAAAAGGAGCAGGCGGAAAAAGAAATGGTTTTAATTTTATTAAAGCTCTTTAATTTTTTATAATACATATAATTTCTGTGCTGCTTCTGGAAAAGGAGGGAAGTCTGAGGGAGGGAGGCTTGTGGAGAAGGCATAATGATCAGCTGCTTTGAGGGGGCGGGGGCACCAAAACCAATAAGTGGAGAGACTGTTGGCCATGTACTTGCACTTGAGGGAAGTAGCCCAGCAGGGAAAAGCTTGGGTGCAAATGGAGCTACCATAGGAAATCCACAGGCAAAGGCCAGTTGCAGAGTAGCTAGCTGCACATCTGTGCCTCTGTGCTTCCTATTGCCATTCCCAGACCCAGCCAGCCTGCAAATGCCAATAGGAAATAAAGAAGTTCAGGTCTGCAGCTAGCTAAACTGCAAATGCCAATAGGGAAAGGCAGCCTGGTGGGAAATACCACGGTGGGTGGGACAAGGGGGGAAAGTATGTGGTCCAGTGATGGGGAGGAGCCAGATGGACCAGAGGAACAGTGACACACAGGAACATTTTTAAAAGGCTTTATTGAGATCGCAAAAATAATTTAAAATAGTTCACTGATGCTCATTAAAAGGTTGCTGATGGTAGACGTTGGGGCTAGCGTTGTGGTTGATGTGCTGGCACAAGGTGTCCTGGATTTCTCCGACTATGTGCTGCTCCACTTGGTTCAGCTGGTCCCAGAACAAGGGTACTGGCTCACTGGAGCTAAATGGCTGGAGTAAGGTTTCTCCAACGCAGCTCTGCTGGTCCCACAGCTGTTACGGAGAACACAGGCAGTGGTAGTTGGAAGTGGAGCAGTCTCCAGCTGGAAATAAATTCTTGCCACAATTGATCTCGAGTGCTGTTTTTAAAGGCCAGAAGCATTCTCCACAACAGAGCGTGTGGTGCTGAGCTGCCGGTTAAAGTACCTTTACTCCATTTATTTATTTATAAAACCAAGTAACTCACACACAATTTTGTTTTAGATACTTTGTTTTGTTTCCCCCACTCAGCCCACAATTGTCTTATGGAATTTGTTGCCAGATGTGCTCAAGGCCAGTAGTATAGCTGGGTTTAAAAAAAGATTGAACACATTTCTGGAGACTAGGTCTATTAGCTGGGCAGATTTGGGGGAGTGTAAGCTCTTGAGTGTCAGGAGCTGGGAGTGAACAAGGAACGGATCACCCCATTGCGACCTGTTGGGTATTTCTTCCAAGCAACTGAGATTGGCCGCTGTCAGAGACAGGATGTTGGATTTGATGGACCATTGGTCTGACCCAGTATGGCTCTTCTTATGTAGTGTAAGTACGTTGATTGGCTGTATGTCTTCATGAGCCAGGGCTTCAGGGGGTTGGCAGGGTCCCTGAAAACAGGCCTCGTGAGCACCCCCTCAATGCAGGTTTCAGTGGAGGGTCCAAAGTCTCCTGTGTACATGCAGCCAAAGGACTGGCAGAAGATGCAGGCATCATGGTTCTTCCTGGACCACTGGCCACTGAAATGGACAGAGTGGACCGCTACTGCTGGGAGAACCATGGAGGAAAAAAACAACCTTCTGATTCAGGTAGGGTGAAAATGGACACAATGTTAATTCCACTTTAACATTTCTTGTGCATGTTGCAGGGCTGCACAGGGCACCAATGCAGCCCTGCAACATGCATAAGAAATGTTAAAATGGAGTTAGTGTTATGTCTGTTTTCACTCCTAGTCGGCATTGCTATATGGTGGGCAGATGATGGCGATATGGCTCCCATCAATTGCCCCTATGGTCAGCCACTTGCACCACCCAGTCCAACAGCACCTCCATAATCGCTGGGCATACCTCCACTGGTATGGTGCCCACTGTCACGGAGGAACATAGGGTCACACACGGAGGAACATAGGTGTAACACGGGCCTACATGTAGACTACAAGTCTGGTAAATATGTAAAGCAAAAGGTTCCACATGTATGTAATGTTACAATTGAGAACTGTAAAACCCAAATCAGAGCTGTGACACGTGACCAAGCCCCAGGAAATGGGAAGACAGTTTGTTGATTTGCCCAGACAGAGACATTTAAAAATGCTAATGCCGGCAGCCATTGCCTACATGCAAGAGACATAGAAAGCTGATAAACAGAACAAAGAGAATTCTTGAAGCCTCGAGAAGAGTTTCCTTCTGGGGATATAAGGAGTTGTACCCCAGAGGGGGCAGTGACTATCAGGAACTCACTCACCATCTTGCAGCCAGGAGGGCTGAGCTGAACCACGAACTGAGAGACAGGACTTTGCTCTCTAGCAACTCTAAGGCAGAAGGCCCAGTCGCTTACATCAAGGACTGAGAGGAACTTATGGACCTTTGTAGGGTAAGATGCTTATTTAGGAACTCAACCAGTATAGGTAAGGAATGCGCTATATTTACCTTTGATTTCTAGTAACCACTCTGTATCAACTATCTTGCTTATGTAATCAATAAACTTACTACTTATCTTTATGAAGAAGTGTCTGTGTCTAACATTGGAACACAAGTGAGCAACAAGAGTTCTCAAGCTCTTGCAAACCCAGAGATTAAAGAGTCTGTAAACGGGAAGGATCGGGCCCTTGAGTGACAAAGGGGTTGTCCCTGCAGCAGGCTTGAATCAGCCAGAGAGAGAAAACTGATCCAAGTGGGCTGTATGCGAGGGAAACTGAGTCACTCAACCCCAGTAAAGTGGGGGTGCGGACCTCCAACCCGTGACACCCACCGCGGAGGTTCCGACACCAAACTGCTGGCGACAAAGCAGCAGGACTCTGGAGTAGCAAGCTTCTCGATAGTGATGGCCACGCACTTCTCCATGGGGATGGGCGACAGCATCATGGTGCTGTTTCTTCAGTTGCAGCCTGAGGATCTCGGCTGCCTACAGGATGAGGCAACGGAGCATGCTGAAGTTTGCGACCCACTCAGCATCTCCCCACATGGACAGCACGTTCTCCCACCAGTCAGTGTTTTTTCTCTTTCACCCAGACCAGCCTCTTGGTGGGTACAACCCTACAGATGGCACTGGTGATTGAAGCTGCAACTCCCAGCAGGCCCCTCTCTGTGTTGCATGGCTTCAATCCTATCCTCTCCAGTGCAGTCCATTGTCACTGGACGTAGGCGAGGACCCAGCACTGAAGCAGGAGCTGCCTCTGCAGTGTTTTGCACCCCGCTATCCTGGTGTGATTGGGAGTTATGAAAACACACACGACATGCATGTACTGTGGCTTTCATGTGAATGAACACTAAATGTTCTTCTGAAACCATTCTGTAAACCATGACACGTTTGGGGGTGGTGGAATTCTCTAGCAATGCTGAGTCGATTGCGGGGAAGATTTATAAGTGAAGATAATATAAAGAAGAGTTGAGTTTGGAAAGCAGAAAAATGTGAGCCCCAAAACAAGCTGAGCTGGTTTTGAGATGGGAAGGGAAGAGGACTATAATGTAGATGAAGGGTTAATGGAGGGTACTTGTTACCAGTAGCTTCCAGAAACCAAGCAAATGGCCCAGGAACAGAAAAGAATCTCTTCTGGGAGCCATTAAGAAAGTAATTAAGGGGGACAAAGAGAGATCCAGAGACCCAGTCAAGATGTGGGCTGAGAAGCACTGAACGAGATGCAGAAAAGAGCCCAGCTGCGGACATCTAGCTGTGTACCATGGACTTGTGAGGAGTAGGGTAAGATGCTAAGGAATTTTCCAGTGAATTTAGCATTGCGTTACTTTTTTGAATTCTTTTGTTAGATTTGCAGTCTTTAGTCAATCTTACTCCCCTCCCAGTCTGGATCTGAGGTGACAGATGGCCCTGCCCATCCGCTCTCACCGCACAAGAGGTATTCGAATACGGGGCATAAATCAGATTGAATAGTCTTTTGTCAATAGAAGTCTCCCTCAGTCTAGTCCATAGGATGCTCCTATCGACTGTGTCGAAGGCAGCTGAGAGGTCCAAAAAGGCCACATATAAGACGCCGTTTAAGGCTCCATATTTGGCAATTAAATGAACCAGGACCAGGCATTGTTCGACAGTGCAGCGTCCCTCCTGAAATCCTGCCTGCTCCACTGCCAGGATATTTGTCCGAGCCATCCATGCCGACAACCTACTTAACAGCAGCTTAGCATAGATCTTTCCTACTACTGAAAGCAGGCTGATTGGCCTGTAGTTGGCCGGGTCTGTCCTTGAGCCCTTCTTATATATGGGAACAATGACTGCCCTGCCC
>QEPC01012541.1:2271169-2288757 GCA_003113815.1 Sphenodon punctatus
CCCCCCCCCCCCCCAGCTTGCTGTGGTCTGGCTCCCCTCTTCTGCACCCCACAGTCTGGGGGGGCTGAGGGCTGCGCCCTACCCCAGTGAGCTGTGCCCCAGGGAGGGGCTGAGTGAGGGAATGAGCTCTGCTGCAGGCATGTCAGGGTTCCCTTCCCCAGGGTACAAAGGGGAGGGAACTTGCTGAGCCCATTCAGCACACACACACACACCCCCCCCTTAGGCTGCTGGGATGGTGGCTCTGCTGTTGGAGTCAGTGGGGTGAGCACTTCCAGGGGGCAGCCTGAGGTGGCAGCGGAGACGGAAGTGGCCAGCCCAGCCAGGGGCAATGCAGCGAGGTGTCTAGTGCAGCAGAGGCCTGAACCGAAAACTTGGCAGCAAACTGCGCTTTGTTCTTGCACACCTGTGGAGTTACAGCCGTTAGCTCAACTTACTGTTTGGCAAGCTGTACCATTTGTGGAAGTGGAGTAGCTTTCCCTTCATGCATGCTCCTTCAGCTTGATGGGGGAGACCACATCCTCCGCATACATGTCTAGAATATGTATGTGCACTCTCGGTTTTAGAGCTGGTTAAAGAGATAATCCCATAAAGCTCTTAGCAGCTGTGGGTGACTGGTTTACTGCTAATTAGCCTGGGAGAGCTGCTGGACATGCTCAGCTGGGTTTATCTGATGGCATCAGAAAAGGGGAAATCTCTTGGTAGCCCTGGACAAGGAGAGAGACCATGTCAAAGAATGTTCTGACCAAGGGGAGGGTGGGGTTGTCTTCTGAATTTGAAGGTGAAATTCTGCCATGAGCACCTGTAGAGCGTCCTCTAGACAAAGTATTTAGTTACAAAGAGATCTGTAACTTTAGTTGCCAACTTAAAAATTAAAACATTTTTGTGGGGATTAAACCTAGTGGGGCTACAAGATGCTTCATTTCCTTCAGTGTTTGTCCTTCCCTTGAATAATCAAATGCCTTGTCAGCATTGTTGTTGCTCTTCATTTGATTTTCCAGTGTATATTTTAATCTCTGATAAATGTTTAACTGATTGGGCAGCAGAGCAATGCAGACAGGATACCTGCATGTTAGTGTTGTACAAAGGTGGACAAAGTTACTTTAAAACTAGCCCGTGCCTGATGCTAGTTGGACTGTAATTCTCACTGGAACTAATTCACTAGTGTGGTGGGATAGAAAGTCATTTGAAATTAATTCTGTGAACAGCATGCTGATTACTAACCTACTTAATGGTAATGTTTCTTTGTACCCCATAGTGTTTTCATAAGCAGAACAAGACGCGCACAGGTGTGTGTGTGTTGCAACCAGTCTAGGCTCATGAGTTAATTTTGAAAGTTAATTTAAACTATATTAACCTAACTTTGCATGGAGCAGAATTGCCTAATTTGGTGGCATGATAGTGGAGAAATGATTACTCAGTACAAACTCTCATGGCTTACTGGTTAACCATAAGTTATTCATCAGAAAGGTTCAGGGTTGTAACTTCTGAGTAGTAGACAGTGGCATCTTGTGTAGTGTGTTGAAAAACGAAAATCTGAAATCTTGAAAAAGAGAGTGCGCGTAGACCTTGCTTAGGTTGTGGAAGGATTTGTTGTGAAGGCTGATAGCCTAGGGCAGCGTGATTTCAGCTGGTAATCAAGTTGGAAACGTCCAACAACCAGAAGCAGTCTGACTTGGCGGTGGGGGGGACAGTCAACTAGATAAAAGCTAGTGTACTGAGATCTTCAATAGACTTTTCCTTTTCCACACATAATTGTATAAACTCATGCAGCTCATGTCTGAACGATTAATTGCAGGGATGTAAAGCTATTATGAATCTGACATTTGGAGAAATCATGTTGCCATTCACATGTATTTTCCTTTTGGCATGTTTGAAACGGGGAAGTACAAATCCTATTTCGTCTTTTGAATTAGGCCTGCAGGAATAATTTCCTCACTGTGAAACATCTGTTGTTGCAGGGTTCGGCCCCTTTGGAGAGCATGCTGTTAACGCCAGTTGGATTGCAGTGCAGGTAACCACAGACCTTTACGTTCTAGACATGTTCAGACACAATGCTGTAACAATAAGGTTTCCCACGTTTTTTGTGTTCTACAAAATCTTTGCCTTTGCTGCAACCATTAGTTTACAGAATGTCAGCTGAGTTCAAAGCTTGCTCATCTGGCCCAGTCATCCCAGTGACTAATCCGTAATGTCTCATTCACCCATCAAAAATATCTGGCCTTGGGCTAGTAGAATTATGCACAATTGAAGTAACTAATGCAGCTACCTGAGGTAACTCCTTATGGGTTGTAGAAGAATTCCTGTCCTTTCCTGACAGGTGTTTCTCCGCACTGGCTGTTGTAGGTCTGATAGTCTGAACGAGAGCAAGCCCCTTAATCGTCCTGTCAAACGGGAATCCCATACCTGCCCAAATGGAAGCTTAATTGCAACAATTTGTGAAGTACCCTTCCAGTGCAAAAGGGCTATTAACAAGATCGTTATTAATTGATGAGACAATTTTTCTCCAGAACTGACTGACAAGAATGCGCTATCACGAACGGTCTTCATATCTGCAGAAGGAGTTCATCGCTTCTTCCTGTGGCTCCAGTACGCTCCCACGCAGATACCACTAATTCTAACAAGAAGCCTGACTCTTACAAGAGACAGTGGCTTTGTGCGTTCTCTGCCCTATATCCCCAAAAGACTTGTTCTTGTTTCTTGCATGGCATTGCTGAAGCCTGTCTGACGCATCAGCTGGAATATAGGGGTACGTTTCCATACTGCTACTCAAAGGAATTAGACCAACTCTCCTCTCTCCACCCATCCCCCTTGGAGCCCTGGGAATAGATGCCTTAGAATGCTTTCAAATTAAATCACAAACTATAATCAATTACAGTCAACTAATGGAGGCTTGGCCAGATGTCTCCTGCACAGCAGTCTTACGAGCAGGCTGAACCTTTGGTTCATTGCAGCCTTTAAAGCTCGGTCATCTTCCGAGACGGAGGGCTTGCTCAGCTCCAGGCTGGGCAAAAGTGAGGTTTGTGTAGAAAAATCACATCTGTGACATTCAGCGGGGGAGGCAGGAGACGTAGCAGGGCTGACCGGCTCCGACACATCTAGCTTTGACATGTGGTCAGTTACCAGGAGGCTTGCTTTTTTGTGGGGGAGGGATGCTTAAACGATGGGCAAGAAAGAAACACTTGATTGCAAGCAGCAACTCAAATAAAAAAATCTGCATCAAGATTTATTAACGGCTGCAGTGTGGCCTCCAGGTGAATTTTATCAATGGATATTTTTATGCATATTCAAATTTGAGGAGGTTTGAGTCCTAAACAGAAATTGCCCTCTGCATGCCGTTCTGGCTATAACATAAGCATATTCTCATTGCCCTTTACCTCTTCTGGTCCAGGTCTTTTGATTATTTACAGTGGATGGCAACTAGTAGAACCCTAAAATGTTCAGTTCTCAAGCAGTGTGCAAGGGAATTGCCTTCTCCCAACTCTGTTCCCGTCCTGAGAGGCCCAGACAAAAAGGAACAGCGTGTCTTTGAACACGTGCAAGCTGGGCATTGTGCAAGTTTCAGACAGGGGACTTCATGGAGCTGAGTGGACACAAAGGCATGTGTCTGAGTTTCTGAATCCCAGACGGTGTGATCTGCATTTTAATAGAAGAAAAATCAATTAAACAATCTTTGTAAATCCTTCCCCCGCTTTAGGACTAAGCTAGTTCTGGTTTATTACATCTTTTATTATCCTCCATCCTGAGGATAAAACTCTCTTCTTTTCTTCTTTCCAATTCTTTTTTTTTAATTTGTAAGGGAATATTTTTTTGTGTGTGTCCCCTACACAAATATAGTGGATTTCCCTCCTAGACACTAGTGTGACAGTCCCTTGATCATGGAAGTTAAATGATCACTTCTACCTTTGGTAAAACAGAAGCTTCTTGCAAACAGTCATAGCAGCATTGCAATCGCTCTAAGACTTTTAGCTGATCTATGCTCCTGTATGCATGGGAAGTGGTGTTGTACAAAAGGTGATAGAAATGGAAATGCGATGGCTACGCTACCTAGATCTAAAGTGTAATAAATTAGGCTCTGGTTTCTTGTCCATCTTTGCAAAATGTGTGTTTGTTTTTAAAAATATATTCAGGCGATTACAAAACCTTTCCCCATGGAGCGCAAGTTTTACATCCCATGTTCATAGATCCTTACAAACTTCTTTAAAAATAAAAAATAAGCCTCTAAAAATGTAAAGCCCTTGCCCCAACAATTCCCATCTGTTTCCTGTGCACTTGCATCAGCCGTCTTGCTCCCTGGTATAAACTAGTGTATTTCTGTCCAGGTTGAGCCCAAGGCCCAGGTGTGTCCTGTAGACTGTGACGCTAATTGCTCTTGTGTCCAGCCCCTTGAAGTGTTTTTGCCTGAGCTGGAGGATGGGGAGAAGGGTCAGAGTGCGTTCTGACATTAGCCGGGACAATTGCTGTCAGAGTGTCTAGACAGACCTGATAAGGATATTAAAGGCTCACAAAGAAGTCCATTGTGGAGGGGTCAGGGAATCGGTCAAACATGTTCAGTTTTCTCTATTTGTCAGGTATACAAGGCTGTAGATAATAAGTTGTCTGGGGGCCAAAGGACATTTTTATTATTGAACAGAAATGCATGTGAGCCATGCTTGGTAAAATGTTGTTACTTGTAAATTTGTAAAGCTGAGCTTAATATAAATGCTGGAGAGCAGCGTAGAGGGGCTTAAAAGTGTTTCTATCCCAAAGCTAGTCTGTAGTGTTTGGGAATGAGCAAAAGGCTGGCATCTAAAAAAAAATATCCGAACTTGAGGTCTTCAGCTTCTGGTGTCTCTTAATTAATTGTTTCAGAGAGCAGGATGGAGAGGATTTCTGGTGGTTAATATTCAGTGTTGCTGCAGGGGGGACTTCATAGTTAACTAATGCGCCTAATTATTTTACTAATGCCCAAGTTAAAATATCAAATGTTTTGAAAGCAGATTCTTGTAAGATGCTGAGATGAAACTTCAGCCTCCATCTCTAGTAATGAATCCATGCCCTCCAGACACTAATCAATACAGCAATCCTTAATGATGGTTCAGCTCGCCCCGGAAGCCACAGTGGGTGATCTGTCATTGTTGCTCAGACTTTCTGGTCCATGGAAGTCTGACTTCTGCCTTTTTTGGGGTCCATCAGCAATCCTGTTACATTCTGTACACTTCTCTAGTAATAAATTTATAAAAATATCGCCATGCTGGTGTGGATTTCCTCCCCTTGCCTAGAAGTTTAACAATGGAAGTGGCTCCAGAGACTGCTGGGGAAATTCTGTGTTGGAGTAACAGAGGGGCTGGAAACGAGGAGGGTATTGCTATGTTATGGAAGAGCTACGCATCCCATTGGATCAAAACAAACGAGACAGCAGCCAGCTGGAGCCCTACCCTATTGGGGGGTGGGGGGCAATGCAGCTGCCACTTATTGGCTTTATGGACCCCCCCCCCCCCCCCAAGTTGGACCAAGGACTCCAGTCCAAGAAGTGGCTGCCACTGCCAGAAGCAGGATTGAGCCAAGAGTAGTGACCCCGGGTGGAGAGGTGACTGGTTTAACCTTGGTCACTCCTCCTGGCCAGTGTGGCTTCTCCTGGGCCTGATCGATTCCACCATCATGGCCCTTGTCCATGGAACTAGCAGACCTTGCTGCAGGAGTCTGGGTGCACATTAATTCAGACGAGCTCAGCTGGGCAAGCCTTAGCCAGGTCTGCCTCACCGACCTTCTCCTGATGATGCAGGCGACTGCCTGTCCGCCCTATGGCAGGAATGGGTGAACATCTGGGGGCCACTGAACTGATGGGCAGGTGACTCGCAGGGTGTTGTGAGCTACTGTCTTGTTCGTTTTCACCCATTAAGGTTGAAACTGGCTTCTCTTTATTAACTTGTATAGTTTTGTTGCTTTTCCCTGACTGGTGTTCATAGCTTTCACTGCAAAAAAATCCAGTCTTCCTGGAGTGTTGCATACCTCTCCTCATTTGGGTGTGTGTGTGTGCAACAGTTTCCCCAGCAAGTTTGGTTTGATCACGAAAGGCGTTTTAAATTGAAGGAAGTCTTCAACTTTTTTCAAAACTCTTAAAAAAAACACAACACTTTACTGGCCCAAGCTCCCAAATGGTTGGATCTAAAAGCTCCAGTCAAAATTTCAAGCATCTTAAGATCTGCTAGAGCAAGGCTTGCAAACTGGAGACTCTGCCTTAGTGTCATTTAGAGCTTTTGTGCTCCCATAACATGTGAACAAATCTTTTATGAAGAATAGTATTATTATTGCCCAAGCCCAGTGATATAGAAAATAAGTTTCTACTCCTTAGAGTGGAGCAGAAAAGCTTGAAAACGTGACTCCGGTGCACCTGAAAGGTTCAGAGACCAAAAGACAATTAAAAAAAAATAATAAACCCATGATTTTAAACCACTAATTTGTGTGTGTGTGGTGCCAGCATGATGGCTATTTTCCATGCATATAGGGTACTGACGCACAATCGGAAGTGGAGGGTCAGAATTTTTTTCAAAAACCATTACAAACTTTTGGCTGCCCAAGAGCCAGATTTGGACCCGAATTTGAAACCCCTGCATCAAAGGGTCTGATTTCAGGAAGCAGTCGGCTCCCTGAAATGCTGATTTGCTTTCAGAAAGCTTGGCCTGCAAGCTTGTTTTGCGTGCAGTTTAGGTCTGGCCTAAATACTAATGCAACTCTGTAAATCTGTATAGTGTCCAGTTCTGATGTAGAACTGGAAAAGGTGCAGAGAAGGGCAACAAAAATGAACCATGGCGCAGAGCAGCTTCCATATGAGGAAAGTCTCGTAAGTCAGGGCTCTTCAGCTTAGAGAGGAGGTGACGCAGAAGGGACATATACTAGAAGTTTACGAAATTATGAAGGGTAGAACAGGTAAATAGGAAGATGCTCTTTACCCTTCTAAAAACAATAGAACCAAGGTTACTCTGGATTTAACAGAGAGCAGATTTAAAACCAAAAAAAGGAAGTACTTTTTCACCTGACACAATAAAACTGGAACTCCTTGCTGGAGGATGTTGTCCAGGCCAGTAGCATACTGTGCTCCAAAAAGGGACTGGATGGATTTTTGAAAACCCATTAAGGGCTACTAGTTGCTTTGGTCAGGGGTACAAGACCCTTGATTGTCAGAAGCTGGTAGAAAATAGATTACTCTGCTGTAACCTGCTGCGTACTCCCTGAGGCGAGGCTGGGTGCTGTCGGAGACGGGATCACTTTAGTGAGGCGGGATGCTTTAGTGAGTTTGCTGCATTTTGTATTGTCACTCGCAAGATCTGTAACTGGAAAGCCTATAGAGGATTTGTTTTTCCTGGCCCACTTCAAAATAAGGAGACTCTGAAAGGGCTTGGTTCCATGCTCACAAGCTGAAGCAGCAAACTGGTGAGAATAAGCTTGAGAAGCAAAACTGCTCCAAGAACTTATTTAAAAGAATACTTAAATGCGCAAAACCATCCCCTGAGGGCATCTTGGCATTTGGAGTTCCCACAGCCATATGGATTCTTGAAAACCATTAGGGTAATTGCTCTTGGTGGCTGTTCTCTTGACATGCATGTTGAAATTCCATTTGACACTAATGAGAGTTCCTGGTTTGAGCTCTCAGAAAGAGCAGGCCCATACTCTTAGCCAGCGTCGTACATCTGAAAATGAAGTTTCAACTGTGCATGAAATTAGGAAAATCTAAATCCTTGAGGTGTGTGGGATTATTTCTAGACAAGCAATAAGACTGGGGAAAGTTATCTTGTTACCATCTGTAAAGCGCCAGGTACATCGCTGGCACTATATAAAAGCTAATAATAATAGTAATGCTAGTTACCTTATTCTGTTGGGAGCAGGGCCCCCTGGGCCACGATTTCTACTGTCCCTGTGTTGTGCGTACAAGTCACTGGTGGGACAGCTGGATTTGGGGGCTGGGAGACAGGGGAACCTGGCCCACCAGCTCAACAGCTGATGCCCGATCCTGGGAGTGACTACCAGCTCACTGCCTCTATGGTAGTGCTGGTCCTGGTCCGGAGTGGGGAAGGAGACCAGCTCTAACCCTAAACTCTCGAGGTGCTGCCTGTCAGGGACTCCTTTGGGATTGCCTAGTATGGTGGCATCATATACTATGCTTACTAGTTTTTTCAATTTCAGGGGAACAGTTTCAGTAATTTGGATTTGAGCTTGCTTCAGCAAATCTCTCCCTTTTTTCAGAGGTGTCAAATGATCTCTCACTGGACGTTTGTGGGTTTGATGGAAACTTTGATTTCAGTTCTGATGAGCCAGGTCCATTTTGGGCAGGACTGTTCCAGTGGGGAGTACCCTTCAAGCAAAGCTTTGCTGACCGGAGTGCACCTGACAGTGGAGACTCCTTCAGAAAGAATCAAGGGAGATAAAACTTGGTTATTTGCAGATCATCTGTAGGAATGGGTGTGCTGTGTTCCGCACCCAAGCTGCACACAATCTCCATTAAGAAGAGCTGGCTAAATCGAATAGAAGCACTAGCACTGGAAAGTATACGCAGTGTCGGGGTGGGATTTGAAGAGAACGTCCACCGCAAGTTGGGTTAGAAATCCTACTCTTCTGACTTGGCACGAATGCATCTTCTCTCCCCTTTCCCCATTGCCTCTGGAAGATGGCATCTTGCTGGCAGTGCTTGATGGTAATGTCCCCTCAATGCTTTTAAAGCAAAGTCCAGCACCAGGCTACTCTTAGATTCTCCCAACATTGAGGTCCCGTCACTGACAATGCTTCCTTGTGTCAACCTGATAGTATCTAAGCTGCATATTTTTATTACACTCCAGAGTTAATGCCACTTTAGAGGTGCCCTCACCCTCTGCCAAAATATAAATTGGCTTGGAAACCCCTGCAATTTGAATAGAGATCTTGATGATTCAGGGATTCCTCCCAACACCCCCTGGTTATGGTTGTCCACGTGACAGGGTACTAAAAGTGTTAAGAATGGCCTTGGGGGAATTCTCAAACCACAGAAAAGCAGCCCTGTGACAGGCAAACACTTGAGAGCTGCTAGAATTCCGGCAGGGAACAGCCTCCAGAAAATCTACAGAATCGAACACTGCTGATGCCTCTGCAGAGTGTCTGAGCCCCCTGGAAATTGGACATGGGTCCAAAGGAATTCTTCAGCTGCCGAAGCAAAGGGAATGGGGCCTTAAGAGTTGGGGGCGGGGGGGGAGTGATTAAACAGCAATTTCTCTTTGACAGTGAAATCTTAAAGGGTCTCCCTCGCAGAAGCAGGTGTTGACTATGAGATTGTTATGCTCCATTGAAGCACTGGAGAAAAGGACAAAGGCAGACAGGGACTTCTTAACAATAGTAACAATAAGCATTTGACAAAAGAAACCAGGGGAGAGAAGGCCTGGTGTTGGAAAAACCGGTTTGTTTCTCCCCAGCTGAAGAGGCTTCACAGGGAGAACTTATCTGTGTAAAACCGCAACAACTCCCTTTTAAGCTGCTGGGGTCAGCAAGGTCTGAGGGGCCCTGCAGAGTAAAGGTGGATCACGAGAGAGGGAGCAGCATCACCTTGAAACTCTTGGAGGCCGCAGATACAGACAACCTTTGGACAAACCAAGCGAGAAGTCTGTTGCTTGGGCTCCTTTCCATGCTTGACAGAATTGCTAAAACGCCTGCAACATTAGAGTAGGGACCAAGAGAAACAAAACTTCTTGTGGGGCTGCCCTTGGTGACTGTTCAGAAGCTGCAACTGGTGCAGAATGCATTGGCCTGGCTCCTTTCGGGGGTGGGTCGCCATGAGCACATTACGCCTGTGCTCTACAATCTGCACTGGCTGCCTGTAGTCTTCCAGGCACAATTCAAGGGGGGGTTGTTGACTTTCAGTGCCCTAAATGGCCTGGGCCTTGCGTATCTGAGAGACCACCTTCCTTCCATGCTTCATTGCAACCCCTGCAGTTGGCCAGAAGTGTTCTATTGCGGGTAACGCCAACCAATCCTATCCAGACAATAAGGGCCCACAGGGAAGCGTTCTCGGTTGCTGTCCAGGTGTTATGGAACTCCCTTCCCCATCAGGTCTGCATATTCTGGAGGCAGTGCAAAACTTTGCTTTTTGGGACAGCGTTTGGTTGGGGAGGTGGGGGCTAGGGGTGAGGGTGAGTTTTGATTCTAATTAAGTTTTTAAGGGAGTTTTACTGTATTTCTGTATTATGTATATTATGTAAGCACCCTGAGCCTTAGGGAAAGGGCAGGATAGAAGTCTAAATAAATAAATAAAATAATCTGAAAGAGTTGTAAGGAACTGAACGTGTATTGCTCAGAGACCAGAATCTGTGTTCATTCTGCTGAGAATGCAGTGGTTCTTCAGAGCTCCCAGTGGGCAGCTGCCTTAACAAATGTCAGAGTAACACAAGATGGGCTGTCAATCTCTCTGACCCTTGAGAATGTCAGGAGACACACAGCCAAAGACGGGTTGCCTTCAGCTCCCCAAAGTAGGTACAAAGCCACATAAGTACAATTGATTTTTTTTAAGTGTTGCACTTCCGTAGCTGGGCCAGACTTTCCAAAGACCCTTCAGGGGTGGGGGGATTGTTTCTTCTCCCGTGAGCCACTTTGAAAATCAGTACAAGCCCTGCAGGCAGCATAAGAGTTGAGCACAGGGGTAGTTAGGAGGTGTTCTTGGGATGGGGGAAGGAAGGATTGTGTCTGGATCATGGATCCATCTCCTGTCTTTGAGTGCATGCCCTCATCTCTCCTGTCTTCCCTGGACCTCCCTCTTAGTTCTTGAGGGAAGGGGCTCAGTAAAACCAGAGATTCCCAGCCCCCGCTATAGCTGTTCTTGGATACCTTGGTGTTGGTGTTGGTCACTAGAAATTGGAGCTAGATGTCTGCCTTTTGCTGTGTTTCCCTAGGGTGGTGTCCACACCATAGAGGTGGGCAATGAGTGGCACAGCCTGACAGGTACAGTAGTCTACCATGGGTGGCAGGTGACTTTGCTCTTTAAACTGGAGTAAGTTTACACTGTGGCTTTGCCAGTCCACGCATGGGTGTGCTGGAGAGCGTGAATGACCGTCGTAACTTTGACACACACCTTTTGTAGTGTGGCTGCAGCTGAAGTTTGTGTCAGTTCAGCTTAAAAAAATATAACTTATTCTTAATTCGCTAGTTTGACGTGTATGAGAATTCCAGTTTCGGAGCGGAGTGCTTTCTAAGTGCACAGGGCATCTTAAATCTGAGTGAATAAATAGCTCAATGAGGTGGAACCAGTTACTAATGTATTGTAGCAAGATGTAGGCAGATGTTCATCCCAAGCTTCTCATGTCCTCCTTTTCCTAGGCTGTAGTGAGGGGGGGGGCACTTTCTGCTTCCTTTGCTGGAATGGTGGCGTTGGAGCCATATACACGGCCCCGTGTGTTCTTGCAGGCATTTTGCAGTGTGTCAGTCAGTCAAAAATTGCCTCTGTTGCAGAATTGCAGCCTGAGAGGGGAGCACCATGAGCAAGCCAGTAGGATGTCTGCACCAAGATGCTTGCATATATTCTAGGTCTGTGAGGCCAGCTGCAACTGGTGCAGAAATGTGTCAGGGATGGGTCACCGGGAGTACATTATACCAGTGCTACAGAATAGCTTTCCAGGCACAGCTCAAGCTGCTGCTTCTGACCTAGAATGTCCTAAATGGCTTGGGCCCCAGGTATCTGAAAGACTGTTCCATCACGGCCTCTGAGGTCAGTTGAGGGCACCCTCTTGCGAGTACCGACTGCCTGTGAAGTTTTTACAAGGGCCCACAGAGAGGCATTCTTCGTGGGTGCTCCACAATGATGGAACTCCCTCCTCTCGGAGATCCGCCTGAGCCTGCTTGTCTCGGATGCAAAACCTTTTTGTTTGGCCAAGCGTTTGGCAGGCAGGGATAGGGTTGGGTGGGATTGCATGGAGGTGTTAGGGAGAAGGTTGGTCAGTGTGTGGTTTAGCTGCTTTCATGTTTTTTGTGTTTGTAAGCCGCCCTGGGCTTTATTGGGAACGGTGGAGTAAAAACTGGGTGGGTTGGGTGGTGGTGGTGTGTAATTAAAAAACTGCCAAAAGAGCAAGCCATAATTCTTTGCTTAGAGAAGAGCTCCCAGCTGAGAGGTCTGTGTGGGATTTTGTGATTTTTAAGACAGGAGATATTCACAAATGTTGGAACAAGAAACTGAGAAACTCACTTGCATTCAAAAATTTAATAAAGTTGAAGATTTAATTTTCATTGTTTACCCTGCTTGTAGAATCTAGTTTCTCTACTTCCAGAATTTAAGTTCCTAACATTTTTAATTTGTGAGGGGTGAACTGCAGAATACCCAGGGCCCTGTTCATGTACCAAGTTCTCTGTGGGGGGGGTGTGTGTGCGCCAGCCAATTTGCAAGTGAAAAGAGACCTTTGATATAAAAAGCAGGCATTTTGGTCATGTCCTCTAGCTGAGCTGAAAATGTACATCCTCTGACAAAGTTCACTTCCGCTGAGCTTTTACTTACTGGTCTCTTAATCATGACTAAAGCGGTAATCTAAATTAAGAAAACAAGGCTCCCGCCAGCTTCTGCTTGGCAAAATGTTGATTCTACATGGGCTTATGGTAAGAGAGACATTGATTTGTGTGGGCGTACAAATCCCGCAGTAGTACAGTATAATAACCTGTTGGTCTCTCCCAGCTTTAGCGCTTCAGCTGACAGATGGGAAACTAGAATTCTAGCAGTTCAGAGTCTTTGTTCTTGAATGTCATGTTTTGAATGTATTTCATTTGTATATACCTGACACAGCAGAAGGATGCCTCACTGACTTGCCCATCTCCCAGCCAAGTAGTAGAGGAAGGGGCTTAAACTACAGCCATGTAGATTTGAGTATTAGAAAAAGCTTCCCAGCGGGCAATGGAGGGAGGTTGGGGAGTCTCCGTCCTTGGGTGTTTTCAAAACCCAGCTGGACAAGCCTCTGTCTGCGATGCTGTAGACAGAGGATATCCAGCTTGGAGCAGGGGGCTGGACTAGATCAGTGGTTCCCAAACTGGGGTCTGTGGGATGACCCTGCTGCTGCAGGTTACATGGTTGTGTAAATGTGTCCAAATTAGCTGGGGGTACTTGGCTCTTTGCTAAAGTTGAAAAGGGGTTACACAGCCACAAAGCTTGTGAACCACTGGAGTAGATGACCCTTGAGGTCCCTTCCAACCTTACAATTCTGTGTCAGGGTGGGGAACCTTTTCGAGGGCCGCGTAGAAGTTTGGGGCAGGGATGCTTAAGGAGTGTGCTCAAGAAAAGAAGGGTCCGGATCCCTTATCTGTGCCCTGGATTTGTCCCTTGTCCTTGTGTGCCTGCCCTCCTCTCTGCTCCCTTTCCTCATGATCAATTTTTAGCACTTCTTAGAGGTAGGAACTAGATCCAGGGGCCAGATGCAGGAACTGAAAAGGGAGTGTGTGGGGAACACACACAGACTTGCTGCAGGCCACATGACACAGAGGCGGTTCCCTACCCCTGCTGTATGTCATGCTTCTAACAAGGTGTCGGATCCGCTCAAAGCGCTCGGATTGTATAATACAGGAGAACTTCTGAGTAAGGAGGGGAATAGCTGCAAGGGAACGGGAGTGTGTGCTCCTAGCATTTGCTCTGATTCTTGCTTTAAAAAGGGAAATGGCTTCCCCCAAACAAACAATGAGTAGCTCTTCTCAAGCAAAGAGCTGTTAAAAGGACAGAGTCCTGCTAAAGCACCCATTCAGGGTAACAAGCCAGTAACCCTTTGCTTGTGTTCTCTAAAGGACAAACCTGTCACGGCTCGTGTTTCCAGTCCATGAAACGGTGCACACTGACACAACAGGGTAAAATGAATGAAAGTTAAACCAGATTTATCAGCCTTCCGGAAGTACACTGGTTCAAAGTGTCAGGGTCTGTTGGGCTATAAGCTTCTACTTCTCGTATTTGTATTTTTTTAAAGTGGGAGGGTAAACATGACGAGACAAAAAATGCAAATATTTTTAAATTATAAGGTTTTTTAATCAGTTTAATTTATTCATCAGTAACAACATGCCTGGTACTGAACAGTTCTTAAATTGGAGAGGTCCCTGCCCTGAGGGGCTTAGATGGACAAGGGAGGGGGACCTAGGGAAGAGACAGGGAGACATTCAGGGAGTTGAGAAGTCACAGGAGCAGCATGTGCTTGGCTTCGTTACCACAAGGTTGGGAGAAGGGGGACACCCAAAGAATAGGACAGTCGAAGGGAGCATTGGCAAGCGGCGTGGGGTGGAAAATGGGTTATGTTCACAAGATCTTCTCAAACTAGAATGGCAAGAAATTAATTAAATCTCCTGACCTGGGACTTTGAGAAATGCCACTTCTTCCAGACTTGCAAGGAAAGTGAGAGCTGGCAGCACTGTGTGGGGTCGTTTCCTGCAACGGAGTTCAGTGGGGGTGCTTGCAGGAGGGAGCTCGTGTGCATCGCACCCGGGCAGGAGATGCTTTCCTTTGTCAGTAGCAATCCAAGCAACAGAGCCGTTTGCTTAGCTGCTGCTGCTGCTATTATTATTATTAGGGCGATGAATTTGTCATGGAAAGTTTCTTAAAAAGTCATGAGTTGGTCATGGCAGGAATGAGAAAAAGTTGTGAAAAATTCATGGGTAATTTTAAAAAAACACTTTTATTCAATGTTTTATTTTGTGACACTCTTCCCCCCCACAGGAAACAACACTGAGGAGGGGTTTGGAGCTCCAGGGAGAGGCCGTGGCTTTACCCGGTGGTGCCAAGCGTGCTAGTCTTGCCGGCTTTTTGCTATGCTGCCACATCTCCACAGCCAAAGAAGGGGTTTGGCGCTCCAGGGAGACACCGTGGATCTTCTTAGCACCATTGAGTGTGCTCTTCTCACCAGCTTCTTGCCGGCTCTGCTCTTCAGTTTGGGGGAAAACTTGAAAAACTTGAAGATCTAAAAAGTCATGGGAAGATCTAAAAAGTCATGGAGGGAGGCAAAAGTCACTAAAAATGTGACTTGTCATGACTGTGACAAATTCTTAGCCCTAATTATTATTATTATTATTTATATAGCACCAGCAATGCATCTGGTGCTTTACAATTGTTCTTAATAGAGACTGGTTTACAATCTAAGATGGACAAGGGTGAGGGGAAGACAGGGAGAGACGTGCATGCACACATTCCCATTTTTCAGATGGGGAACTGAGGCTGAGAGGTTATATGTCCATGAATTTCCTCATCTTTAGAATGGGGGCCTAGCTTCTTTCCCCGCATCACAAGTGGGCTCTTAGGACTGGCTTTGGTGGCAAAGGTCTTTGAGAGCCGTGTGTGGGAGTTACTTTAGGCATACAACCAAGTGTGGACCAACCGGTGTTATCAGACAAGACAATAACCCACTGGAGTCCGGGTTTGTTCCGTGCAGCCCCCAGTCTCCTGTTTACTGTGTCCAGCCTAATAAACAGGCAACCCCCACTGGCGGCACCAGCAAGAGCAGAGAGAGGAGCAGGAAGCAGTCACTCCTTGGACGCTCTAGGATTTTCATCTACAACTCTGTGGTGCTAGCACCTTTATGTGTATAGGTCCGCCACACAGAACCTAACTGATGGAACACAGACACATGGGTGCACTTTGGTCTCGGAGAATGCGGAGCCCACCATGCAGGTGAGCTCTGCATTCTCAGAGACCCTGTCTTGAGTGGGGGCTATGTGTCCAGCGGGTGGAGGCCAGCACCTCATGAATAGGCAGCTGGGCACCCACCAGGTGTTGCCTACCGTCTTGTTTCTTAACCCCATTACTGTAAATGGCCCATGGTATGGAGACATGTCAAGTAGGTAGATAGGCCATGAGGGAGTTCAGCGTGGACAGCAGTGTGTATACTGGTTGATTTGACAGCTCTGAGGGGGGTGGAATGGGGAAAAGATGATTCTTAGGAACCTTGAGGGAGAGCTTTATGTTGCATCTGAATGCTGCCTTTCTTCTGCCGCAAGACTTAGCAAATTTTCAGTAAACTGTAACTCACCCCGGCGGTGCTAAATTTCAGGGTGTGACTTGCCCGTTTCAACATTCTCATATGCTCTTGCTTAATCTGTGCTTCCACAAAGGGATTTATGCTGGCTAATCCTGCTACAAGAAAGTTTCTATTTCTGTCTTGGTTAACTGAATGAAGATGCCATGATTTTTTCCCCCTGCTACAGAAGGCTCTTTCCTAGCCATATATTAGTTCTCTGTGTTGATACAACATCAGCGCTTCATAGCACTGTAAAAGAAGCAGTAGAAACAATTTCTGCAATTTGGTGTTCAACTAAAGTTCAATTCTTGTGAGGGTAAATGGGAGAAATATTTGGAGAAGAGGTTTTTTGTCAACTTTTTTTCAAAACGTAGGGAGTTTGCACTCACTCCTTGACTCTGAATAGGAAGACTGCTGTTGCAGAGGTAACTATAGGCTGTTTGCCCACGTTCAGAAAGGGGCAGGTACTATTGGGAATTTATCACTCGTTAGCACGATTATGTGAAACCTCTGATTGTGGGCACGGGGGTTTTAGTGTTTTCCCATTTCCCCCGTTAAATTCAATAATACGGAATAGGCCTGGATTTTGAGCTCTGTCTCGCATTATTGGATTTAACGGGGAAATGAAAAAAGAATGCTACCCCCCCCCCCCCCCATGCCCACGGTCAGAAGTTTCACATAACCCATGCTAAAGTGGGTTAAACTCGTGTTAGTCACTGTCCGTTACTGAACAAGCAGCCACAGTGAAGTGGATGGCACAGGAGAAAACTATCCAAGCTTCTGTTGAGAATCCAGTTCTAGGCTATGATCCACAATTCATTTACTCCAGAGTAAGTGATTTGTGAATTGTGGCCCTAGTTTCTACCGGGGGATGGGGGGGAACTAGCTTGTTTTTATGTGGCCCTTTTCCAGTTCCTGGATCTGGCCCCTGGATCCATTTCCTGTGTCCCAAGCACTGAAGAGTGAGCTCCGAGCAAAAGAACAGAGCTGAGGGTATGCACACAAGGATAGAGGATAGATCTGTGATCTGGTCCATCCTCTTCCGGCGCGCACCCCTGCACCCAACTTCTACATAATCCTCGGAGCTTGTATTTTTCAAAGTGGCTTCTGGGAGGGAAAAGGTTCCCCACTCCTGTTCTACACCTTGCAGAAAATGAAAGAGAAACTCACAAAAGTATTGGATCTGTTTGCACTGATGCTGCTTTTTTCTTGAGAAATTTGTGTTAATTTTTCTGGGGAATTTCTCCAAGCCAATCTCCATAGCGATGCCCTTCACTACAGCTGGGAGTTGCTGGCCTTTCTGAGTGCAGTCATGCAGGGAACTTTGCACAAGTCCTCGTGCTGTGCCCTGTAGATGTGACCAAAAAGAGGTGAGGTACCATCTTACCCTATTCTGGTGCTCTTGAATAGGAGAAGTGAGGGAAATTGGAGGATAGGTGCTAGAAAGAATTCTTGCTCAACATTTTTCTAACTAAGAGAACGTTAGTGATTGTAAATGCTACATTGGGAGACCAGGTCATGCGCAAGTGTTCTCATGACATAAAAGTGTGGAATAGTGCCTTCCTATGTGCTAATTCTTGTGAGAATACAGCTGTGATTGCCCTCACAGAAGTCCTCCCCCCCCCCCCCCCC
>QEPC01012541.1:2288773-2323350 GCA_003113815.1 Sphenodon punctatus
CCCCCCCCCCCCCCCCTCACCACCCATAAAGTAACATGAGAGAAAGCATCCTCAAGTAACCCGTGTGTGGTGGCTTCACTGAAATTGTGTCATGTCACTGATAAAACCACAATCTATCTTTACAGAATTCCCTTGGAGTTCTCTGCTGCCCCTTAAAAAACAATGTAGCTCACTCCACCCCTAGCCAACAAAATGGAGCACAGCTCCCCCCAAAAATGCAGCCTTGTTTCTGAAATGACCAGCAAAGGGGAAATACCAGTGGAGTTCTAGCTCCTCTTACCGGTTGTCTTCCAAATTAGAGTATGCCTAGCTCCCCCTTGTCTGCGGAGCAGAATGCATTGGGCGCTCTCGTCACAAGGCACAATAAAGCAACGTTGGAATACTAGCCCTAGTAGTTGACTTTGGTGTCAAGTAGATTCTCTGGTGTGTTTGACCATCCTGATTTATTTATTCTTTACTATTTTGTTAGGAGCTAGAGAAGCTGGGCCTTGGAGATGATGTGGATCTGTACGTGTACGAAATCCCAGTTGAATACCAGACGGTGCAAAGACTAATTCCTGCACTATGGAAGAAACACAGTCCACAAGTGCGTGAGTAAAAACCAAATGCCAGATCCGAGAATTTTCCTGTTGTGACAGTCAAGTCGGAACATCTAATGAAATATTGTTAGAATTCCAACTGCTTGACGCATTCCTCCTTTAGAATGGAAATTTGCTTGTATGTATCGGGAGTGTTAAAGCTTGCCGTAGCAAGGTTGAACTGGGTTAGTAGAGCCCATGTAGGGGCATGCTGTAAACAACTGTGTAAGCACCGCGGTGGTAACCTGTGCCGTCTCGGCTGTTCCGACACTGGAAAGACCTTGCCAATCCTGCCAGCCTTTGCTTTGCTCTGCATGGTGTGTCTTCTAGGGGGAATTAGTTTGCTTGTGATCCACAATGTGACATGACCAGGAACCTGTATTCACTGCATTTTCCTTTTGGGTGAAAAGGCAGTGAGCGCAGGCCCCTGGCCTTGGCCCCAAGACTTTGGTGAAATGCTAGATTTCGGGGGTGGGGAACTTTTTCTCTCCCAGAAGTCACCTTGAAAATTATTACAAGCTCCAAGGCTGCAGAGAAGTTGGGGGCGCTTAAGTGGCACACTCAGGAAGAGGAGGATCAAGATCATGGATCCATTCCCTCGTGTGCATGCCCTCACCTCTGCTCCCTTACCCTGTGCTCAGTCTTATAGTTCTTGGGGATAGGAACTAGATCCAGGGGCCAGATCCAAAAAGTGGAAAGGGGCCAAATAAAAACTATTCATAGGCCACATTTATTTATTCATTTAGACTTCTACCCTGCCCTATCCAGAAGGCTCAGGATGGTTAACAATACAATAAGACAGAGAACACCCCCCACCCCAGCTAAATAACCCATAAAACTCCCCAGATCCTAACCCTCCCTGTTAAATGCCTGGCCAAATAACTAGGTCGTACACCTGCCTCCAGAAGATGTTCAGGCTAGGGGTTAAGTGAATCTTCAAGGGAATGGAGTTCCAAAGCTGTAGAGCAGCCACTGAGAATGCCTCTGTGCACCCAGATTGCATGGACCTGGGGCAAAGATGGAACTTGCAAGAGGGCACGCTTAGCTAATCTTAAAGGCTGTGGAGGGACATAATCGCCCCATTTCTAATTTACCCTTTTAGGGAAGGCTCTTGAATGGGTAGTTGTCCAACAGCTCCAGGCTCATCACGATGCTGTCTGATTCCTGGACACATTTCAGTCTGGCTTTCATCCTGGGTATGGCATGGAGACTGCACTTGTGGCCTTTGTCAATGACCTGCACCTGGAGATTGACCAGGGAAATTGTACCTTGTTGATCTTTAGCGGCCTTTGACAGTCGATCATGAGGTGATGGTGACACTGCTATGGGACCTGGTGGGCATGTATGGGACTGCTTCTGGGTGGTTCTGTTAACTTCTGTCAAGGAGGTCTCAGTGTGGGGGTGATGAGTGATTGCTTGTCGTCCCCTCGTGACCTCCCCTGTGGGGTTCCAAAGCATTCCACCTTGTCGACGCTCTTGTTCAACGTGTCTATGAGGCCGCTGGCCAAGGTCATTCGGAGGCTTGGGGTGAGGTGTCCTCAATATACAGATGATACTTGGCTCTACCTCTTTCTCTCATCCAACCCAGGTCCCAGTCTCGGTGCTTAGCCATTGCCTTGCTGCTGTTGGGAACTGGATGAGGGTGAGCCACTTGAGGCTGAACCCTGACAAGACTGAAGTGGTGATGGTGGCCGACCCTGTGACTTGGAGGGAATTTAGGCACCTGTTGTTGATGGAGTCTGGCCCCCTCAGGTTCTCAGCCTTGGAGAGCTTCTGAACCCCTTGCTGCGCCTGGACCTTCAGGTTGCGGTGGTGGCCAGGAGCGCTTTTCACCAACTCCATGTGTTGAAGAGGCTGCAGCCTTTTCTTTCCGATTTGGACCTTGCCACTATCATTCATGCTGTCATCAATTTGAGATTAGACTACTGCAACGCACTCTATGTGGGGCTGCCTTTGATTGTTTGACCTTGATAACGAGGTCAACGAGTTTGTCAAGCTGTTTGGAAGCTGCAGCAGGTCAGCTTCTTTTGGGGATGAGTTGCCGCGCGCACATTACATCAGTGCTTCAAAGTGTACTGGCTACCTTTTTGCTTCCTGGGCACAATTCAGGGTGCTGGTTTTTATCTTTAAAGCCCTACATGGCCTAGGCCCAACATGTATCTGAAAGATCGCCTGTCCTACCATGCCTCGTTGTGGCCCCTGCGGTCGGCCAAGAGTGCTTTCCTGCGGGTTCCATCTGCTACTCTTGTCCATGGGATGGGGAGACTCAGGGAGGCATTCTCAGTAGCTGCCCTGGTTTTATTGAACTCCCTTCCTCCAGATGTTCACTCGAGCCAGAGTCTGAGCGTCTTCTGGAGGTGGTGTAAAACGTTTGCTTGGTAGGGCATTTGGTAGGCAGGGACTGAGGCTGGTTGGGAGATTATGGGGTTGGGGGGCAGGGGTTAGGGAAGTGTTCAGAGGGGAGGTTTTAGGGGTAGGGTTCCAGGGGAGGAATTTTTTTATTTTTTTTTAAAGTTAGGTTTTTTTTTATCAATTGCAAGCTGCCCTGAGCCGATATGGGAAGAGTGGCATATAAGTTTAAGGGGAGGGAGGCAGTCCTTTAGGTATGTACGGCCCAGGGTGTTAAGGACTTTATAGGTCAAAAACAGCCCCTTGAATTGTGCCCGGTAGCCAATGCAGACTCTGGAACACGGTTGTAATGTGCTCCCAGAAGCCCATCCCTGTCAAGAGGAGAGCTGCCGTGTTCTGAACTCTTCAAGCACAGCCCCATTTGTGCTCAGGGGGGGAGTTTCCCCACCCCCATAAAGTGGGGACTTGGCGAAGCATCAGAGCATCTCTGTAACCCAATTTCTCACTAAGTCGAACCTGTTTTCTTCCCTTGCAGCTGGTGGTTCACGTGGGTTTGTCAGGCATGGCTACAACCATAACGCTAGAAAAATGTGGACATAACGTAGGCTACAAAGGCTTGGACAACTGCCGTTTCTGCCCGGGCTCTCAGTGCTGTGTCGAAGGTGGCCCGGAATGCATCGATTCCATTATAGACATGGACACCGTCTGCAAGAGAGTCTCCACGCTGGGGCTCGACGTCACCGTCACTATATCCAAGGATGCTGGCAGGTATGGGAGTCTTGGAAAGGAGTGGAGGAGCCAGTCGATGGTCCTGGTGCCGGCGTATAGCAGCAAACCAGCGGAGGCTGTTCTAGCAATCGGGAGACCCAGAGGATGTGGATAGCCCCTCTCGTACTGATCTAGCTGGTAGATACAGTATCTGACCCGCTGGGGGGGGAACCTTGGCTCTGGGGCACAAATGCAGCCCGTGACTTTGTTTGTTCTTTGGTTTATTTGTTATCCTGCTCTTCCCTAAAAAGGCTCAGGGATATTTGGCTTCTTTCCAGTTCCTGGATCTGGCCCCTGGATCCAGTTCCTACCCCCAAGCACTGAAACGACAGAGCTTGGAGCATGGGAGTAGAGATGAGGGTGTGTGCACAAAAATAGGGGACAGATCTGCCCACCTTCCTGAGTGCCCCCCCTGCCCCAGCTTCTACATGGCCCTCGGGGCTTGTAGTAATTTTCAAAGTGGTCCCTGGGAGGGAAAAGACTCCCCACCCCTGCTTAAGAACTATTGTAGAAATAAAAAACCATGATAAAGTACAGTGTTTAAAATGGACCATATTAAAAATAGATGACTAGGAATTTCTCCTTGCCTCTTGATAGCATTTTTTTTTTTAGAGAACAGTCACGTAGACTAACTTGGGTGTGGGGAGCTGGCTAGTGTTACCATGAGAATTGCCTGCTTCCTTTTGTTTTCTTGATTCTTTAACTTTATATTTTATCTGCGTCGTTATGCCTGGGAGGTGTCCCCCTGCTCTGCCTACCCCCAACGGGTGGGAGGATGGGGGGAATGGAGGACATGACTGTGGTAGGCTCGATATAAGAAGCACCTTGTGCACATTTCGTAACAGACCGTTAGCCTTCCACATGGGAGAGGCAGCATTACTTTTGGGGTGTTCCTATGGAGGGGAGCTGGCCCTGGTGCTCTGATGCCAGGCAGGGTTTGTCCCTTTTCCCAAGGCTCTTCCTGTGCTGCTTTAATACGAAAGGGGACTTGATCATTGTCCCTTCTAGTCTATATTTCTGCAGTCACTGGTTCATGTTTTCCATCTCGTAGTTAACAGAAAACTCTCCTTTTTAACTTGCCACACTCATGTTTGACCTGGATTGAGTTTACCATAACGACAAACAAGAATGTTTACTTGTGCCCGCTGTTTTCAGGTGAGCTTTCTTGTGAGCAAAAAGCAAAGTTTCAGACACAGCTTAACTTGCAAGAAGAGTTTCCAACTCACTTACAAGGGTGTAACTAAACCAGCTCAAACATACAGGGCCAAAGTCTGTGAGAGCGGGAAGAAGAGGGGAGTTAAATTTGGTGAGTGTAACTGCATCAGAAATATGCTTTTGCCAGAGGTAGACTTTAGTGGGCAGAGAGTTTCTGAAACCGAGTTAACACCATAGTTTTGGCTGCACAAAAACTACTCAATGGTTGCATTTTGACTCTTGGCTAATTATACCAGCCTTGTCACAGAATAACAAAAATAACTCTTCTACTGGAATAAGCTCTCCTCAGAAAGCCAGTGAAAACAGACGTCACCATAATGGAGGCAACTGCTGTTTTGCTGGTTGCTGACAGATCTTTCTTGAATCGCAATATTCCTTGGTTCAGCGTGCATGAAAGAAAGCAAAGCTGGAAACATTTTTCAGATGTCTGCATTCTGGTGTTTTTTTGTTCTTTTAAGTTGCCAGTTTCAGTCACTGCCATTAGTTGACTTGCTGCCCTCAGTCATCCAAAGCATGGAAATGTTTATAAATAGCTGCAGGACAGAGCCATGCTTGAGCCACTGCTATAAATCCAGTACTTTTAAAAACTTGCCATGGAATCTGGAAGAGGTGGGTCTGTGAAGTCAGTCCAACCGTTGCTTGGGCCTGATTCCCCATCGTTGCCTGCTGTGACTTGCACCCAGGTAGACTCTTGTAGCTAATGACACTTCTTAGCAGGACAGAGTGTTGGCAAGGTTGAGACAAGGACACATTCCATGGGTGTCTCTCGGGCATGAGTACGATCGCCCCTCCTCCCCGCCCCAGTATGAGGTCATATCCTGCATTTGGAGTCTGATTCCCCTTTGTCTGTCCCTGGTTTGGCTGGGGCTCAGTGGGTAGCAAGAGCCAACATCTCTCTCGCTGTTTTGAGATGTGCCTTAGGAGCCCCATATCTGTGAAACTTTCTCACGTTTCAGAGACTAGATTTGAAAGCATCGACTGCACTATTGCTTGTCTGGATTCAGACCATGTGCCTTGTGTCCCCATTCCTGATTCCAAATCTGGTTTCTCTGGTTACCGAATCTGTACCTAACAAGCATTGTATAGATGCCAGTGACCTACACAAAATTCAGGGCTGTGAATTGTCAGCTCCCTGGTACTTCAGCCAGGGTTTTGTGGCGAGCCCCCTTATGTCTCCCACTGCCTAAAAAATACAGACTAGATCCCCACCTCCACCCCAGGAAGCAGCACTGCATGATCTGTAGGATCGCAGAGGGGGGGGAGAGTCGGACTGTTCAGTAACGTTTGCAGAAGGGACAAGCAGCTCTCCAGGGAGGTGTGCGGCTGAGGGCTAGCTGGGAGCTGCTGGGCAGCAACAGAGGTGGGTAGACGTCCAGTGCATGGGATCCACTTGATCCAGGCATCCACTTTAGGTGATCTCCTAGGACTCCCCGTCCCGCTGCCTCCCTACTCTAGATCTCTGCCTCTTCTAGCCCATCTCCTCCGCAGAGACATTCCCTGGGGCTTTCTCCCCTCCCACCCCTTCTCAGAATCTTTCTGAGGAGCTGGTCCCTCTCCCCACATCATGATCTACTGGAAACTAGTGTGTGATCTACCAGCAGAAGTCTGTTTATTTCTTGGCCACCCTTTGGCTATGGCAGTGGCCACAGGCTTATAGGGATGATGGATTCGGTGTTCATACAAACTCTCCTAGTTCTGCAGAGCCCGCCGCTGGTGGTCTTACCAAACTCAAGTTGGTGGCTGCCAACCAAACCAGCCATACCTTATTGTTTACTCTTCTCTTCCCCCCCCCCCCCCCTCATTCTTTTCCAGATACCTCTGTGATTTCACCTACTACACTTCCTTATACCAGAGCCATGGCAGGTCTGCCTTCGTTCACGTGCCTCCCCTGGGGAAACCATATACCGCCGAACAGCTGGGTCGGTCCCTGCAAGCGATCATAGAGGAAATGCTTCATGTTTTGGACCATTCCGAAGGCCAAATCAACTGTCGCCATGAACACTGAATCTGGGCAGAAATGCCCTTGTCACTATTGCACTTCCAAAATGTTGTCGTCGTCGTCCTAACCTACTGAGGGAAGGAGAGTGTTGGAAACCTCCGCAGCAAGAATCGGAGACGCGAGAGTAAAACAAAATAATCCGTTCCGCTTAGAGATTCTGCAGCACTCTTGCCTTCCAGTGTGTGAATTTCACCGTTAGCCCGGGAAAGGGATTTTCCCGTCTTCTCTTCCAAACCATCTGCAACTTCTAATTTCCTGAAGTGGCTAAACAAAGGGGTGCTGTATCTCTGCAGAGGAGACCTATCAATCAAGCAAGAGAGCCGAGTCAGGCCAAATGGAAAGGTTTATGCCTGGAATCTTAAGTTCAGGTGCAGGAAATTGATCCCGACCCCCCTGATGATTATTAATGTCAAAGGTTTGCTATGAAGACTCTGCTAAATCTTAACACCAACGCGTCATGGAAAGTGGTTGGCTTAGAACAGTGTGAGCTTGTCTTGGGGTTTATTTGAAAGTACTTTGGGGCAATGAGTAACATCTTTCTCGGATAAAAACCCAAACCTTTTTGTGTGATGGATCTTTGGTTGGGTGCACAAGCTTTTTTGCAAATCCTCCCCAGTATCGCTCTAGCTGTTCACTAGTGCTGACCAGCTGGCTTGCTAGCCCATTTGGTTTTTGACATGTGGGCCAGATCCTCTTGCTAGTAGGAGGGCGGGGGGCTGCGAGATGGAAGGGCTGGCTCTCAGCAGTGGACTCTGCCCCATGCCAAATATTTGAGGAGCTTCAAATCAGCTTGAAGGTATTGCCCTTACTGCTCTCACCAACCATGTACCTCCTCTACGAAACACATTGTTTCAGCTCTCTCAAGAAAAGCTTTGCTACTGACCCCAGTCTGCATATAGAATCTGTCTTTCCCAAAGCCTTGGTGCTACAGGTCACTTGAAACACCCCCCTCTGAAAAGCAGCTGATCTGCTTTTCCTTTCCTTGCCTTCCTAGCAGGGAGGACAGTGTTTAAGTGGTCGCACTTTGCTTTTTTAGTGCCCTAAATATGTTAAAAAAAAATCAGAATGCAAAGGCACGGTGTTCCTAGGTGAGCTTCTGTAAAGCATCCACTGAAGAAAGGTTGCTCCCCGTGCGCTAACGGAGACTTGGAGCGGGGGTGCCTGGGTCTCTTCCCTGCTGCCCAGCTCTGTTTGAGATGGTGGACTGCCTCGGTCACTAAGTCCAAGAGCTGCGTTCGGTCGTGTGGGTGTCACGATGTCGCCAGAAAAGATCCTTTGAACTAGCAGGGCATGAGCCCCCCTCTAAATTGGGACTTGTCTGGAGAATCAAACAGCAGGTGATATCTCCACATCAACCAGAAGATCTAACAGCCAAAGAAAAATTTGGTGAATGGCTGGCATTGCTTGGCCGGCCATTTAAAAGAATCTGAGACTAGCAATGAATACCTGTGAATGGCTGGCATTTAAAACTCTTCTTTTTTAGAAATATTGCTATTTTTAATTTCCCTAATTATGAATGGTCCTGCGTAGAGTATCTCTCAATGAGAGCAGCTGTCTTGCCACTGCCAATCTAAAGGGGGCCATGGGTTCTAAAGAGGTGCTGCTGGGCATCTTAAGTGCATGGGAGGCTGGAGGCTTCTTGCAGCTGTCGAGGCAAGGTGCATTTTATCATCTGTTTGGCTTATTAATATTGGATTTCTGGTGGTGGTGGGTATTTCCATGCTTTCTGCAAGGCCTTCCTGACTAATAGAAGGTGCCTTAAAAATCAGCATACAGCCAGCCTCTCATCCACATTCAAATGCCAGACACCACTTATTTGCCCTGTGGTCAGCAAGATGGCAGTTGTCTCTTTAGTAATTTATTATATTTAATATTTTGACTAAATATTGGATTTCATGTGTTTTCAAGTAGATGAGCCAATTAGTAGTGTTTCCTTTAATTTTGTAAGCAGTTGAGATCATTAAATTGCCTATTAGTCCCCAACCCTCTGCGAAAGAAATCGGTCCCAGCTTTCGCTGATTGGAGTCCAATTGGCGTCCCTTCCCAAACCGTCCTTTAGCTTCCACTTAAAGTTTCTGGCTACTAATAAAATGGGCCACGTTCCAATGAACAGAGAGAAACCAAAATCGTTTTATTTCATTAAGTTAAAGTAACTACTCCATTTTGGTGTCGTTCACACTGGTGCTGCAAATAGTACAAGTAGCTCCCTTGCAATCTCCCCCAGTGATCATGAAGCACGATATTTCCTCCTCTCTTCACTTCAAAGTTAAAGATTCACACTACATTTACTCCAAAGTACAAAGTGAAGGCGTATCGACTCATTTTTCAGGTGCTGCTTGTCCTACTCCAGAACATCTTTGGCTTAGTGCTTTTGGCGTGTGAACGATTTAGGGGTACAGGCTTAATTACTGCAAAGTGTCGAAACACGGTAATGGGAGTTTAACCACGACGGGATGATCTCAAAAGGGCTACCTTGGCAAGCAAGCTAATGGCCAATTCTACTGTACCCTGAAGCACACAGGCGAGTCTTCCTCACATAGCTAAGTTGGACTTGTCTGTAGAATTGGTCCAGTTTGGCTGGACATTCTGGATTTCCCACCCTTCAACTGGCATAGAGCAGCTATCCGTTCTCCCTAGTCGACGTCCCCTATTCTAAACAAGAAGCTCCTCTCTCCATCTCCATCTGAATGTTCTGCTTCTAGTTTTGAACGCAGGTAGCCTTAAGGAGTTGATAGGTGGTCCCCCCTGCAGTCTCGGCTAGGTAGCTAACAAAGCACATCCTGGAAATCCGCTGGAGGCAGAACTAGAACAGTGGGAAGAGCAGTCAGCAAATCTGTGACTGGAGGAGGCAGGTCGGGTGTAAGTGTCTTCAGGATCAGTTTTGAGTCTGGAATCTTCTTGCTGAGCTACCAGTCCCCTACTGGAATCTTACTTGGGTCGGGGGAATGTCTGGGTAAGGTTTGCAGGAATAAACCCTAAATCTCCTGCCTTTGTTCTGCTCATATTTCCCCCTTTGTTCTGAGCATTGGTCCTTAACTGCTTGCATTTTCTCACAATCTGCTTTTGTAAAGCTTCATTTGGTCAAGTTTTTTATTTGCTAGTAAATATAATTTATTCAATAATCTTTTCTTCTGAGGATGAGTTAAGTAGCCAGAGATCATCTCTTTAAAGAGCTGGTGTCTTATTTTATAAGTAGCAAATTTTTGTATAGTAATTTTTTTTAAAATTGTGACATTAAACTCATTTTATTTAATCTGACCTAAATTAAATGCTTGTTTTGCTGTTTGTTTGTGGGGTTTTGGGGTGGGTTTTTGTTTTGTTAAATTCATTAACTCAATGTTTGCTCTATATATCTGTTTGGAATTATAGCTTAAAATGATAAATGTTTTAAAGTAGTTGTGTAATTGGCGTCTACTTCTCCTGCAGATTGCTGAATAAGTTAAACTTTGTGAATCTGTTTTGGCTGGTGGCCCTTTTGCAGATGACAGAGTTCTGCAAACTAGCAAACGCAGAAAAGTTAATTATCACATTGCAAAACTTCATTCATTTTATGTTGTCAAGTATATCTTAGTTTTAGTTTGTAACTGCTGTTGCCTTGTGCAATTGACAGTCTTGGTAAGGACTCTTTCCAGCACTATCTGATATTGAAGCATCATGCAGCAAGGGCTGGAGGGGGGAGGTTTGTAGGGCAAAAGAGAGAATTTGGGAGATTCCATTGTAATGGGTCTGGAGTGTGCGCAGCATGTGAGAAAGGGGATGAGGTGGAGGAGTTCAGTGAGCAAGAACTAGGGAGCACATTGAAATACTCCAGATGTTCAAATTCACTGGGGAATTGGTTGTCATGGTGGCAAAATTTTGTGTCAGATATACGGTGAATGCTTCTTTAGAGAATGCTTGGGTCATTCTGTCCAGAAGCTGGTTACAGAAAATAACTGGATGGGATGCCTGGGTGAGTTTTTAGAAAAACATCAAAGTATCGAAAACCACCCCACCAGCTCCCGCTTATCTGGAGTACTGTTCAATGCCTGTGGCTTCCTCTTAGATACTTGTAGTGGCTGAAAAGATCCTCCAAGGAGGAGGAATGAAGGTGATTCGAGGTGTCGGGCAGGGATGGGATGTGAAACTGGGAACGCTCATTCTCCAAGCCAGGGAACTGGACTGAGGGTGTTCAGACTAAAAGACCTAGTGGGAACTGGCTGGTCCTTACCCTCTGTCCCCATGACAGGTAGAGAAATTGTAGCATGGTATGTTCCTTTGGTGGAGGTTGCTGCTGGTGGGCGTGTAGGTGCTGGGCTGAGGAGGATTTGCTCCCGGAGCGTTGCAGGCTAAGACTGCCTTTACGGCAGCCTTGTTTCCTGCCTCGTAAGTTTCCCCCAAGACTGGTTTTGTGCTTTTTTTTAAAAACGTTCTCTCCCCTGTTTTAAAAACTACCCCTATTGCTGGGACTGCTGCCAGGTTATCCCCTAATGCTGTGCAGTTCTGCAGCAGTTTCTTTGGTACTGACAGCAGATTAATCCCTTTGCACGATACCAAAAATGCATGTGAGGCATTTAGCCCTATGGATAGACTTCCAGGTTGGGCTTCTTATTTTTGTTGTTGTAAAAGTGGATTCTGCCTAGTGCATCCTGCAAACTAACCTTTTCACACATTAAAAAACAAAACAGCGGAAGGAAGGGACTCTTGCAGATTTAGCATCTCATGTGACGCACCCTGGGCAAGCAGTGGGAAATGAGTCCCTGGCTTCAATGTAGCGTTCAGGCTCCTGTCATAGGGGTTTGTGTGTGCCCAGTCTTCCAGCTAACACTGTCATATTGGCCTTTGCTGACTTCCCAGTAACAGTCCTACATGTCCGAATTTGCGCGCTCTGAGCTTGAAGGCAGACAGCGCACAGATTCCTTGTATCTTGTAAAACTAAAAGGCAGCCAGAAATCGACTAAAGACCTTTGTTCTTAGAATTGAAGGTATGTGCACTCACGCTAGAATTTTAGGCTAACTGGCTTGTTATCTGGGACAAAGCTTGCTCTTGACCCAAGCAAGGTGACTTAGGGGATAACAAGACTGCATACAGGTGGTTCAAGGAGCCACTCCAGGGGAAAAGCATTTAGCTGCTTCCAGCATGTAGTGAGAGGCCCTTCCTAGGAGTGAAAGTGGGGAAAGAAAGATGAGGCATTAGAAGAGGAAAGGAATTGGCGATTATCCCTACTAGGAGAGGAAACATTGCGCTGGCTAGATCTGCCACTTAAGCTTGTACTCCCATCGCTCAGGACTTCTCTCTGCAGCGATTTAAAGGGCATGACTCTTTGACATACGTTATTTCACACACGTTGCCAGGTGCTCAGACCGTTAGCTGTCGCATTTAAAATCCTTGCCTTCGTGTTAAGCCTTTGGGTAGATGAGCCGCCAGTAGAACTTGTTTTTTTACTTAGAGTGAAATCTTAGCCCCACTGCAATCAATGGCAAAGCAGCCATTGGCTCTAGCAAAGCCAGGATTTTGCCCACCGAGGTTTCTGATTCTACCTTTATTTTTGCATCTGACCTAATGTGTCTTTCAAAGCAAACTGGCCAGGAATAAAATAGGATTAAGGGAAAAACTCTCGTGCTTTCTGTGCATGTATATGGCTTCTGGGTCAGTCTTTTCTCATTTCCCAGCCCCTTTCTGCTGCAAGGATGTTTCTAGCTGCATTGATTCCAATATTGTGAAATCCCACTTGTTTCTAGAGTTCAGAGTAGTGCAAGAGCACGTTGGAATGTCAGGCCATTTTGCTGCCCCTTACAATAGGGGGAATGCTGGCTTAAAGCAAAAAGCTTTGGGGAGGAAGAACTTAGGAGGAACTTCATTATAGGACTTTTGTTTTTTAAATACCGTCATTGGGGTTTGCATAAAATGCTCCCAGTCTCCACTACCTACACACACAGCCTGTTACTCCGGACTCCAGAGTGCCAAGTGTCATTACTGTAAGAACCCAGGCTATGGAGAAATCTCCCTTGCAAAACAAGTGTCTCCAGTCTGACATGGTGCATTTCCTGCCTCATCTTCCATGTGCAGAGGCCACTCCAAAGCAGAATAACACAGAGCGCTGTTGGGGAATAACCCCCGTCCCCCCCCCCAATGGGATATTCTTGGGGTACCTAAATGCATTGCTAGCAAAGCTAACTGCTCAGACTGGCCAGGAGTTGAAAAATCACAAGTTGGGTCCCCTAAAGCCACAAAATTGACCAACCCATCTTTGGGGGAGGGAGGGGTGATCTTTTGGTTTGTGAGGCTTTAATGCTTATAGAAAATGTGAGTACAAGCTTTCCCTCTAGCAGTGAGGACTTGGAACTTATTTTTCAAGGGAACCTGCAAATTCCCACCTGGTCTCATGGTTTTAAGGAACCCTTCATGGCCAGAGTTGGCAACCCTTTGTGGCGTGTGAGATGCCTCTCCATAGACAAGCTGCGGAAATACCCAAGCCAACCCTTAGACTGTCCTTCCGGACCTGCATGTGTTCAGGGGGTTGTATTCAGAATGCCAGGGTTTACTTGGATCAAACAGGGAGTGCCTTTTTTGTCTTGGGCTTGCTCATTTTTGAAGTGCGCAGTCTTGGTACGTGGGTGCAGAGTGGCCATTTGCACATGGTGGGAAACGGAATTTGACAGGGAGAATTTTTTGCTCTGAGCCCCTGGTTATCCAGGTGAAATGCATGAAAGCCTGGCGTTGAGTTGGAACTCCTGCAACGGGATAGTCAAAACCTCGGGCCCAGTAGGACAGGGGAAGGATAGCAGAATGGTCTCTTACATTGCCTTCTGCAAGGAAAGCAGGTTCTTAACTGTCGCTGGCTGATTTGTGAGGGATGGGGGAGGGTGTCCAATTCCTCCAGATCATGTCTCGGTCTGTCTTGTTTATGCAGGTACCTCACTCGACTTTTTACCTGGACTCTTTCTTTCTTACTGTTAACTGCGGTCAAAAGTGTATCTCTCCCCCCCCCAAGTATCTCAGGTGTTGCCTACCTTGTGCTTATCAGGACTACGGGACTGTAACTTTAAATATTTCTTGGGGCTTCTGTTCTTTCCCTCAGTGCTTTCTTGCAGTGCCTTGTTCAAAACCAAACCAAACAATCTTGTGTATCGCAAAAGGGTTGTGCGATAACCGATGGTACCGTCACTTTCCTCTTGCGACTGCCCGACTGGACTCTGTAACCAAAAGCCTGAACTGAGATTTCATTTCAAAGTCAATAAAACGAGTTAACTCTCTGGCTTGTAGTGTTCTTTAGCGAAACTGTCGTGCACCAGCGTGTCTCTAGGTGCCTTTGTGTCTGGTATTAACTTTCTACCTACCCCTTCTCCTGTAACAGAAGCTGCATGTCTGGTGCTGTCCCCCTGTCCAAGCTAGTTTCTGCCCAAGGCCTTTCACTACACCCCTTGTGTTTGAGTAGTGTGGGGGGGGGGGGGAAGAGGAGAATTTCTGTTGCAGACGTTTCCGAACCATGGGCCAGGAACTCAAGTGCTGTGTTGCCATCTGCCGATAGGGTGCAACCCCAGTTGGGATTCCGTAGACTTTGCACAACTTTGTGGCCATCTGGAGCCACGGGATTCTATTAACATCTTGATGTGGGGTCACAGGAGAAAAGCTTGGTAACTGTAAATTCCAGTCAAGGATCAGGCCCTTAATGTGCTAGATCAGAGGTGGGGAACCTTTTCTCTCCTAAGGGCCATTTTGAAAATTAGTACCAGCTCCAAGAGCTGCATAGAAGTTGGGTGTGGGAATGCTTAAGAGTTGCACTCAAGAAGAGGAGGGTCCAGATCATGGATCTGTCCCCTCTCCTTGTGGGCTTGTCCTCTTTGCCTCCAACTTCTGTTTTTCAGTGCTTAAGATTAGGAGCTGGAAAGGAGATCACACAAAAACTAGCCATGGGCTGCATTTGGTCCCTGGGCCCAAGGTTTCCCACCCCTGTGCTAGATGCTAGCATAAAACTCCACAGAAAATTAATGTGCAAGAAAAAAGCACACACAGGTGTGTGGAGTGTGGTGGTTGCCATGTCCATGCTGACATCAGGAAGAGAGACCACTTGCTTCAGGGTTTGTGGCAAGAATTTAGGAGGGGACCTTTGTGGGGCCAGATTATTCCATGCCTTTCGCCTTGGGATTCTGGGAAGCATCAGGTACAGGCCAATGTCAGAGGTAGGAGAACCACGGTGGTTAGATGAACCACAGGACTGATCCAGCTCTTCCTGAACATACATTCTTCTTTCTAGGTTTCCAGATAGATCCCATTCCCATTTAAAAACTTGGCCATGGTGGTGGTGATCTGGAACCATCAATGTCATTGGCATTGTGCAATCATTAATTGGAAATGGGTCCCTGCCCCGGGGGGCTTACAGTCTAGGGGAGACAAGAGAGGGAAAAGGGAGAGACAAGGCGATAACCAAGATGTTGAGAAGTCGGAGGGGCACGTGCTTAGCTTAGTTACAGGGGAGAAGGGGACCCCAAATGAAAGGACTGAATTCTCAGGTGAGAATGTGGCTGGAAATGAGGGCAGAGGGATAGGGAGGAGCAAGACCATGAAGACCCTTGAAGGTGAAGACGAGGAGATTGTGCTGGATGCGACAGGAAAGGGAGCAGAGAAGGGGTTGAACATGCTCAAAGTGACTGGTGATGTAGATGACCTTGGCAGAAGTGTTGAATAGAAATGAGAGTGAGATGAGAGCAGGGAAGACCAGCAAGGAGGAGGTTGCAGTAATCAAGATGAGAGAGAACTAAAGCATGGACCTAGAGTCTTAGCAGTGGGAGCAGTAAGAAAGGGCTGGACTTCTCCAATATTATGCAGAGAGAAGCAGTGGATTTTAATGACTGACTGAATCTGAGATGCAGAGTGGGGGGGGAGGAGGAGTAAAAGATGAACCCCAGGCTACATGCCTGAGGGACAGCCTGGATGGTGACCCCACCAATGGAAATAGAGGGGGGAAGATGGAGAGGAAGGTTTTGAAGAGAAGATGAGTTATGGTACAAGATGGTATCGTTCCTCCCTTTGGTCTGGCTTGACTTCCTTGCATGCAGGGAAGGAGAGAGGTAGATGTCCTTTCCAAGCGACCAGCAAGCTTGGAAGATAGTAACAGATGAGAATTTTTCCAACGAAATTCTTATTTTCTCTGCAAGCATGCGGCTGGCAGCATCACATCCATGATAAAGAACTCCAGGAAGCAACAGGCCTGATTCCAGCTGTGAGGCCGTTAGTAACACTGGGGCTTGCGTATAGGAATGCCCTTGCCAGGAGTGACGAGACAAATATTTGGAGAGGCAGGTGATGGCTGTTTTGGCAGCTGGTAAAAGACTTTGGAGTATTCTTGGGTGCAGACAGTTCCAAAAAACCTCTCCATCTTCTCTCTGCTCAAAATGCAACGCCCAGCTCTTCTTGCTTTAGCTTTCTTGGCTAATAGTTTTAATAACTCCAAGGCTAATCCATCTGACTAGGTGAGTGCACAGCTAACAATATTGACTGCAAGGCTAATACCAGTACTAGCAGCATAATAGTGTGCTGTATACGATGTGTTCTGCTACTGCATGCCCCCCGAGATGAGTTGGTGACCACGGAGATACCACAGGAAGGCCAGAGAGGATGGTGCTGTTAGTCTCGCATGTAAGAGATGAAGAGACAGGAGTTCAAACTGTCGTCTTCAACCAGTTTCTCTTGGTGAGTCTGGGACCATTTTCTGACTTTGGTTAATACGCACCCTTTGGCGCCGTGGACAAGTCCGGGACTCAAATGATGCGCAGTTTCTGCCTCGTGAGAAAGGCGAAGTGTGGATCTTTGCCAGAAAATTTGCGTCTGGTAGGGTAGCAAAAAGGTGCTCTGCTGGACGCGCATTTCTGCCGACAAAGATCGGTACTTCACCCTTCTCACAAGACGGAAACTGCGCGTCATTTGAGTCCCAGACTCGCCCACGGCACCAAAGAGTGCGTATTAACCAACATCAGAAAGTAACTGGTTGAAGAAAAGAGACAGTTTGAAGTACGGAGCTTGGCTACAGATGACAGGTTTTTTAGTATGTGGCTGCTGGATCCCTGGAGGGTAGGTATGGTGAACTGTTGGCTGCTTGTCTACGGCTCCCTGTAGGGCAGAGACTCTGGGTTTGCCGCACTGGGGGAAATGTAGGGGGACACGAGTTCCTGCTGTAGGGTTCTGTTGTTTAGTGGCCGTGGTGTCTAAGAAGCTGACTCTGGTGTGAGAATTAATTGTAATTAAAGCTAGCAGTGAGTGTGCCTGGTGTTGAACAATTGTGATAACAGGAGGAAATTCTAAGCAAGTCCAGTAAGTCCAAAAATATCTTCCACATACCCGAGGAAGACAGCCCATAAAGAGGTTGGGGGGGGGGAGGAGGCAGCATTTTCACACCCATTGCAGTCCCCAGAGGTTGTACGGTGTGCATTGTGTGAGGATGAAATGGCTGAGTTTGCAATGTGCTTGGGATGGGTCTGAGTGTTCCTCACTGGCTTGGAGTGATCTAGAGGGTGAGGGCTGTTGTGGGGGCGGTGGCGGTTAGGACAGGATTAGAATAGATCTTCAAACCTGGGGTCAGGATGGTTACATAGTTATATAAAGCTATAGGACTCTAATTCCCACACCAGAATCAGCTAGCCTATACACCAGCTGTGAGGAAGAGACCTCAAGATCACCTAGCTCAGCTCTTAGCACCACCACAGGATTTGCCCTAACCATCAAATAAAACGAAACCACATTCAGTAAAACTGCCTAATCCTTCACAGGGATTTGCCCTAACCATCAAATAAAACGAAACCACATTCAGTAAAACTGCCTAATCCTTCACCTATCCTAGGCTGCCAAAATCCTGGCTCAACGCTTTGTTGCTTCCTGAAGAGACAAGCTCCGGTGGACCTCAAGGGGCAGGGAGCCCGGAGTTCCAAAGGCAGGAGGAAGCTGCTGAGAATACCTCTGCCTACATCCTCACTGTCTGTATTTGATGCATGGAAGGCATGGTCAGAAGGCCAGTATAGAAAGGGGAATTTCCTATATTGCAAAATTTGCGGAGGAATTCAGTGGTATCTTGGATGGAGCTGCCCCTTTTGTCACAAGTGGTTTGAAACTGGTTTCTCTCGAGTCCTGACATTCCTTCGGCGAGTGTGCAGTGGCCAGGTGTGATGAGTCTGGGTATGTCACCAGAAGGTTCTAAAATTACACGTCATGCAAAGATTCTGGGGTGACGACTCCTCCAGCCTGACCACCATCTGCAAGAGAGTTCTGACATGAAACTCAAGCTGCCATCCACAAACCACTTTCTCTGAAGCAAGCAGTTTTGGTGTGTAACTGTGGGTGGCCTGTATTAAGACCGCTAGGTGGTGCTAGTGCACAACTTATCCACAGATTTGGTTCTAGAACCTGCTGCTAGCCTTCAACTCCTCTAGTGGATGGAGAGGAGGTAGGGGGTCTAATTCTGTCTGGAAACTATGGGCTGGTCTCTAACCTTCCCTTTTTACAGAAGGTTATTGAGCGGGTGGTGGCTCAATAGTTGCAGGAACATCTCGGCCAGATTAACTTTCTCGATCCCTCGCAGTCAGGTTTTTGCCCCTGGATATAGCACGGAGACTGCACTTGTGACCTTGGTTGACGACCTCTCCCGTGAGTTGGATCGGGGTCATTCAACCCTGTTGATCCTATTAGATCTTTCGGCTGCATTTGATACCGTTGACCATGAGTGACTCGGCTGCGGAACCAGGCAGGGATTGGCGGGACCGTTCTTATTTATTTTTATTTATTTATTTAATAAATTTGTATCCCGCCCCTCCTGCAAAGCAGCCTGGGGCGGCTCACGACAATAAAATACAATAAAAACAATTTAAAACACTCAATACAATATTAAAACAGGGCTAGCTACATTAAATCATATAAATAATAAGTAAGGTGGGGGAGATAAAACCCCTCACCCTCCCCTCCCCAAAGGCCTGGGCAAGCAGCCAGGTTTTGCAATTTCGCCGGAATGTCAACAGGCTTGGGGCCAGGCGAGCTTCCTCCGGAAGGGAGTTCCAAAGGCGCGGCCCGGCCACCGAGAATGCCCTCTCCATTGTGGCCCCTCGCTTTACACGGGGGACCTCCAAGAAGGCACCCCCGGCGGACCGAAGAAGCCGCCCTGGGGCGCGGAGGGTGAGGCGGTCCCTGAGGTATGAGGGGCCCAGACCGTGTAGGGCTTTATAGATCAATACCTTGAACCTGGCTTGGCACGCTATCGGCAGCCAGTGCAGAGCTCGGAGCACAGGTGTAATGTGCTCCCGACGGCCGCCCCTGTAAGGAGACGAGCCGCCGCATTCTGCACTAGCTGCAGCCTCCGAACCAGGCACAAGGGCAGCCCCACGTAGAGTGGGGCTTCCACTCCTTCCTGGCTGGGAGAGTGGAACCTGGCTGAGTGGTTCCACGCCTTCCTGGCTGGGAGAGTCCAGCGTGTGGTCCTGGGTGATTTTTCATCTTCTCCTCGGGGCCGCAGGGTTCTATCTTGTCCCCTCTCTTGTTCAATGTGTACATGCAGCCTTTGGGGGAGGTTGTTAGGGAGTTTGGCGCACGGTGTCGTCAGTATGCTGATGACATCCAGCTTTATCTCTCATTTTCATCCGACTCAGGCCCGGCAGTCTCGCTGCTTACCCGGTGCTTGGCAGCTGTGGGGGACTGGATGAGGATGAGCCGCCTGAAGTTAAATCCTGACAAGACGGAGGTGATGGTAGTTGGGAAGGCCGGGGGAGTGGTGGCTCCCATCATTGATGGAGTCCGTCCTGCCCTGGTATCTCAGGTTCGGAGTCTGGCGGTGCTCCTGGACCCGCAGCTCCGTCTGGATGCCCAGGTGGCGGCTGTGGCATAAGGGGCATTTCGCCAATTACATCTGGTGCATCGGCTTCGGCCGTATGTCTTGGACTCCAACCTAGCCACAATTGTCCATGCTTTTATTATCTCAAGATTGGACTAGGTAATGCACTCTACGTGGGGCTACCCTTCCTGCTGGTTCAGAGGCTACAGCTGGTGCAGAATGCGGTGACTCGTCTCCTAACGGGGACGGGCAGATGTGAGCATATTACACCAGTGCTTCGCTCTCTGCACTGGCTGCCTATAGTCTTCTGGGCCCAATTCAAGGTGTTGGTGTTGACCTTTAAAGCCCTGAACGGCCTGGGCCCCGCCTACCTGCAGGACCGCCTCACCCTCCGAGTCCTGGATCAACCCCTGCGGTCAGCCGGGGGCGCCCTCCTCGAGGCCCCCCAGGTTTCTCGGGTGTCGACCTTGCGGAGGGCATTCTCTGTAGCCACACCACGGTTGTGGAACTCCCTCCCGTTGGAGGTCCGCCTTATTACCGACCTCCCCGCTTTCCGTAGACAAGGTAAGACCTGGCTGTTCCGTTGTGCTTTTCCTGAGGGAGGGGGTGTGTGTGGGTTGGGTTGGGGGGGGTATGTAGTGTGTTAACTCCTATTATTACTGTTTTAATATGTTAGATGCCCCCAGATACTTTTAGCAGGAGGGGGCAGCATACAAATTTTATTATAAATATTATAAATGTTCTCGGTTGCTCTGCTACACCTCATGAGGCTTCTGGAGGCAAACTTGTGTTGGTTCCCCAGCAAGGTTTGAGTGACCCCATGTAGCACTTGTCACAACTGCAGGCAGCTAATATGGGGGCAAGTGTGAAGCGGAGAGATCTCGAGTTGCTTTGGGAAGTCCTCCAAACCCGTGTCCTTGCATCATGGGAAGGAGAACCAGCAACCCATGAACTGTCATGGGACTTACCTTGCCTAGATCTTTTGGAGGAAGGGAAAAGGCATCTTCTTCTCTCATACAGGGTTACTCTGCCTCTAACCCGTTCCCAAAAATCTCTTCATGGGCAGCATATTTAAGTTCATCTCTATGTTGGACCAGAGGAGCGCTTTTACTTTAGCCTGTTTTAATCTTCTTCCCTCCGAGATTTCGGAGGGTAGGACCAAAGGGATACCTTATAACTGAAGGATATGTAAGGCTTGCAGTCTAAATGAGATTGAATCCCTTTCCCATATAATATTCGGTTGCCATTAGTATAAGGGCCTTCTTATTTTGTACCTAGTTCCCTATAGGTCAAACACTGTGTCCAGCCAAACGGAACTTCTGTCCTATTTGCTTTCTGGCCAAAATTGGGACATTACTGTAGTAGTAGTAGTAGTAGTTTTATTGACGGCACTGGCTTTCGCCATAGCCCCAACATTACTGTTCGTGTGGCTAAATTTCTGGCAGCAGCAATCAAGGCCAGGCTTGCCACTGTGAATAACTGTGATCCCTAAACCGTATGTTTTGCTCTGGGGTTTATTTTATATCATCATCTTTTGCAATAATGTTTTGTTTGTATTACATTGTGCTGTATTGTGACAGCCATTGGCTTTGCAATTAAATTGAAACTTAAACTTGCCTCTAACCCAGCAGTGGAGGAACCTCAGGCCCAGGGGCCAAATGCAGCCCACAACAAGTCTTTTATGGGACTCCTTCCTGGATCCCAGTTCCTACCCCCAAGCACTGAAAGACTGAACTCAGGGGTAGGGAGAAGAGGTGAGGGCAGGCACACAAATGCAAGGAACAGACCCAGGACACAGATCAACGATCCAGACTTGCCTCGTTCTGAGTGTACCCCCATCTTCTGTGCAGCCCTCGGAGCTTGTACTTAGTTTCAAAGTGGCTCATGGGATGGAAAAGCTTCCCCAACCCTGTGACAACCCATCACAACATACTGGCTCAGAGGCTGTTTTAAGAAATGCACTGGAAATTGGTGCACACACCTCTGAGCCCTCGGTGCTTTTATATTCCGAGCACGGCCAGGTGGATGCATCACAGAGATCTAGCTTCCCCTGCCTGTGCTGCTCCACTGGGGAACTACCTCACTTTGTAGAACATCTCAAGGTGTAACAGGGAGAGGAGGACCCAGACCTCAGTAGCTTCCCTGTCTCCCACTGGTGCTTTCTCAGAGTCATAATCAATGTATTGGACTTGTTGCGCTCTTTAATCATCCATGGCACAACAGCCTCAAAGTTATTTATTTGCCTGTTGTCATAAGGAGATACCGGGCTACACGTAGGCGACAGGTCTAACAAATATGTAAAGGTAAAGGTTAAACATGTATGTAATGTTAAAGCTGAGAACTGGAAACTCGCTTCTTGCAATGGAGAAATGAAAAGTCAGGCCAAGTGTGTATTCCGAAAAGGCCTAAGCACCTCTGCAGACACGCAGCCCATTCAGTTGCAAATGGATTTCTTCTTGTGGATGTGACTGAAAGTAGAGAGTAGGGATGGGCGAATGCGGTTCGGATGTTCGGAGTTCAGCCCGAACTCGGTCTGTTCAGACGTCCGAACCGAACGTTCAAGCTTCCGAACAGTTCGGTTGAGTTCGGGGGTGGGAAAAACGTGACTGGAAGGAGGGCGTGTTGCTGGGAGAGAGGGGCTGCTAGGGCAGAGCCGCTGCCCTGCTAATTGATAAGCTCACCTGTGCCGTGTTGGGGGAGAGCCGAGACAGCATGGAGCGGAGGCGGAGCCATCGTCCTGCGGGAAGAAAAGGGTCAGGGGATACCTTGGCGTTAGCCTACGGGCAAGAGGGTATCACCCTTGTGTCGCCCTTGGAGAAGCCTGGAGGGCCCCCCCCCCCTTTCTTCCTTTTTGCTGTCCCAGCAGAAGTTCCGGCGAGCTATATACAAACTCTGACTTGAGGACAGTGGTGACGGGGCGTACCCGGGGCTGGGTGAATTCGGTTAGAGCTGGGCGCTGCATGGGTTAGAGCTGTGCCTCCCTTTAGTGTTGGGTATTTGGTTCTGTTGGGAAGGCTATAGGTATCTAACAGCTAATATTGTTTATTGTTCCACTCTAATATGGAGGTTAAAACAGTGCATCATAAGAGGGCTCATCCCTTGGCTAAATAGTCAACCTCCTGGGAAGCAGTGGATGATTTTTGCTTTCCTTACATCTCAACGGCAGAGTATAGATGTACACTCATCCCCAACTATTGCAACTTCAAACCGCTTTTTGCCGTTTCTGGATGAAAGGGTTTTAGTTGGACAGGCAGTGACTGTTCAAGAGGAGCAGGATATGGGAGTGACTTGTAAGGCGATGATTGACGAACCTTCTTTTGTTTTTTTTCTCCCCCTGGGGCCTCTAATATGCATTCTGATGGGCAGCCCGTTTTGGGTCAGGCTGAACATAGGGATGGGTCCTCCGAATCCTTACTTGCTGAGCACATTCAGCTCACCGCTCTTACGGTGAGATCGATGTTTTTTCAGTTAAATACTCTTTCGATGAAGGTGGACAATCTAATGGGATTATCGAAGGATCGTTCCCCAGCCCCTGTTAATAGAAGCCTCCCCTCTGGTGAGGGAAGGGAACCGCCCCCTCCTTGAATCCATCATCTTCCCTGCAGAGATGGCCTCCTTTTCATTTGGAGGGGCCGATTCCCCCTATAGAGGGAAATTGTGGGAAGGGAAATTTTACTTTGGCCCCTGATTAGTAATAACTGCTCTACCCTTACCTGGCGGTTATCTTCCTGCATGGTATACTCTGCTGGATGTTGCAGAGCACATCAGGGTCCTTTTAAGAATCCCTGCCACATGAAAAGAGATCAGATCAGTGGCCCAGTTGGCTATTAAAAAGGGCCGTTACTCTGTGCTGATCCATTTTAATTCATCAGTTTTGGTTGGTGAAATTCTGGGTAAGGAGCAGATACTTGGGAGGAATGCAATTTATGTATCCAGAGTCTGTCAAGATGAGAACCAAGTAGAAGAAAGAGCTAAACTAGGGCCAAAGGTTAACGAGAACATTTATAGTTCTGCGATTCTTGCAGAGGGAAAGAGGTCTGGGAACTTTCATCTGACTCAGCTCCTGACAGCCCCTGTTTCTAATGGAAGTACAGCTGACCAAGTGGATAGTTCCCTTGAGAAGATGGATGTTCAAGAAAAGATGGGATCTCAGAGGTTAGGAACGGGGGAAGCAAGTCTGAACCCGCTTCCGAGAGATCAGATGGAAATTTTGGGGCGCATGTCATTTCTTTATGATTATCTCAAAGGTAGATTATTAACTAAAAGGGGAGTACGCTCTTGTATTAGTTCCGTGGTATTGTATCCCTGTATCCCCACCGATGGAACTGCAATAAGGACAAATCAGTTGGTGTAACAGTGATGAAATCCCATTGGGGGTGCATCAGGGGCCGAGTGCTACACTAATGACTAGCCCTCTTGTTGGTAGGACTCAGAATGTTTGGGAAGGCGCTGTATCTTTAGTTCAAGAGATTTCCCAAGGAACAAAAAGGAAAAATGATACTATTAGTATAGACAGTATTTCCCAGAATAGTTTTATTACAGATGATCACTTTGCCTTGGTGTCTTGATTAAGGCGATCGATTTCAGGTTTATCTCTTTCTAGTGTAGCCCAGGTACATGTAGCTGAAACCTCTGGCAATGGGGAACATACGGTTTTGTCATTGTCTGTTGAGAGATCTCAATCCTCTGTGGAGGTGGCCCAGGCTTTTGGCATTAGTACGCCCAAGGTGAAATCAACTTTGCAGGAATGGGGAAGATCTTTGGGTGATGCTGAGGCTAATAGAGTGTGCCCCTTGATGTAACCAGTCACTTAGTAGAGGGAGGCCCCTGTCCTGTCCAGGAAGGGCTTTCTGTTCTTGAGCAGGAAAAGGGAATTTTCTTGGGAAATTGGCAGAGATTGCAAGGCCCCCTACAATCCGGAAGCCCTGTTGAGATGCTGAGGCGGTCTGATATGCCGATAAGATTCCTGTCATGGAATATTGCAGGATGGAGGGGGGAAGGATCATGATGTGGCTTTTCTTCAGTTTCTGGGCAGTTTCGATCTAGTTTGCCTTTAGGAGATGTGGATAGATAAACCCCTCCAATTCTATCATTTCCGGGTTATTAAATGGGTATCTCCAGCAAGTACGTCTCTTGGGAAGAAAGGAAGGCCCTCTGGTGGGCTGGTGGTATTTGCTAGATTGGATGGGAGATTTGAGGTGCAGGATGTTTTTGCTATTAATGGATTACTTCAATTTTGTAGGATTCTATTCCCCTAGTCTGTGGGGGTCCAGATCTATAATATCTATATCCCCCCAGGTAGTAAGGGCAAACAAGTTTGGCAGAACTTTATTGAGCTTTTTGTGAGGAATTTGGAGAGATTTCCGGAGGATCAAATTATAATAGTGGGCGATTTTAACGCAAGACTTGGCCACAATAGTGAACAAATTATGGGTGCCCTCAACTTACAAAATCTGTTAGATGAGGCGCAAGATTGGAATGGGGCAATGAAGTCCTAGGATGCAATTATAAAGTGGTAAATGTTTGTATAGTTTTGTCTTGGAACACTCACTTTATATTCTTAATGGCAACATGACCGTGTCTATTTCTATGTTTCTGTACAGCACCAAGTACATGACTGGCGCTATATAAAGGATTATAATAATAATAATGACAGGAGATGCTGATGGGGCCTATACCTTTACCAATTCAAAGGGGGCAAGTGTCATTGATTACAGCATAATCTCACCTTTATTGTGTAATGTTGATACCTTTTGAGACTGAGCACAGAATAGATATAGTGATCATTTTCCCTTAGTGTTTTCCCTAAGGTTTCCAGCTTCTGGCTCTCGGGCTCCCTTACTGATTTCAGCTGGTGAGTGTGAGTGTGTTGGTACTTGTAGGGTTAAACGGTCTATGGGGAGGTTTTTTAAACTGGCCGGAAAATTAGAATCCCTCGAGATAATTTCCCTTAGGATAGGTTGATCTCGACTAATGAGGTTTTGAGTGCATTTAGGATTTTTGATATTGCAGGAAATCTATTGCCCTTTTTGACCAAACCGGCAAATCCTTTACTGGCCCTTCTTTTGGCCTGGGTTGGTGGGACTGGGAATGTGATAGGGAAAAATCCCACCTTAGGAGAGCTGCTAAAAGCTTGAAATTTAATAAGTCGGAGGCTCGGGTAAAAGCAAATGGATGTATGAGAAAATACTATAAGTTAGTTGTTGTTAGAAAAAAGTCCAAACACGCATCCAATTATTGGAGTAACTTATTGGGCGCTCTGAAGGCTAATGATGTGGGCACTTTCTGGAAATTGAGACCAGTTGTCCCTCGGATGTAAGAACTCGGAAGGAGGTTAATCAAATGTTGCCCCGATGGGCGGATGTTACAGAATCTGAGGTGGAGGAGGCTTTGAATTTGCTGAAAAATGGGAAAGCGCCAGGTAGGGATTTCCTCCCTGGTGAGGTCGTTAAACAAAATACTGAATGCTGGTAAGCTGCTCTTGCAAAGCTGTTTACTCTTATTAATGATTCTGGGATCATACCAGACTATTGGAGAGCCAGTGTTGTCATCCCCATTTTTAAAGGGGGCGATAGGAATGAGCCTAAAAATTATAGGCCAATAAGTCTTCTGCCTATTATATTGAAACTCCATTCTAGGCTGTTGTTGATTCGTCTTACTGAGTGGGTAAAAAGAGAAGGGATAGTTACTGAAGAGCAGACGGGTTTTCAGGCGGGAAGGAGTACAATATAATATTGTTTTGTATTAAATCATCTGATTTATCAATGTGGGGAAAAGGACCTGGACCTTTTATGTGGCTTTTATTGACTTCAGCCTTCAACTTGATAGACCGGAATATTCTGTGGGCCAAGTTGGAATATTTGGGTGTAGATCTTTGCCTGCTCAAGTTGATAAAATCATTGTACAAAAACACTAGGCTCCAGATTAGTTTAAATAGAAAGGGCATTTTGTCCGACGCAATCCAGATGACCAGAGGTGTTAGGCAGGGGTGCCAGTTGATATTGGACCAAAGGGATTTAGGGAACTCAATGGCTCCAAAGATTGGAGGACAATGGTTGTCTATTCTGATGTATGCAGATGACACCGTTTTGTTATCAACCTCCAGGATAGTTCTGAACAGATTGTCAGGCTTTGGTGTGAAGTCCCAATCACAAGGTCTTAAAATCAACTACAAAAAACCCAAAATGATGGTCTTTGCTAATAAATATAAATCATCCCCTTGGTTCTTAAATAACAATCCAAATGACCAGGTTCGTAGCTTCAAATACCTGGGAATAGTGTTTGCGTATAATAATTCTTGGACCCCTCATATCCAGTCTGTTAAGCAGGAAGCATTGTCAACTTCATCTGCTATTTATAAGTTCTATGCTAATAAGGGAGGGAAATTGGCGGCCCCTGCAATCCAGGTCTCTGGCAAGAAAATAATGGCAAAACTTAGTTACGGCGTTGAGATATGGGACTATTCCCCTGTTGCTACCTCCTTGCTGGAGCCGGTCCAGAATAAATTCTTGCTGATAATACTTGGAGTGCCGCCTGGTACTCCTTCAGCGTTGGTAAAATTGGAAACTGGCTCCTTGTCTCATTGGGTGTATTATTGTTGAAATTATTGTTATGCTTTGCATTTAAGTTGGCTCACTGTCCAATAGAGTCGATTACCAAAAGGTGTTTTGACATAGAAGTCCAAGATTATAATTATCCGTGGTTGAGATTTGTTTATAATCAATTTAATGGGCTGGGTCTCTCCATGTCCTTTTTGCTACAATTTCCCTTAAAAAGTGGGCTGAAAATGATAAAGGAAAGATTGTCTAATATTGATGCACAAACTCTACGCAGCCAAGCGTGTCAGGCTCGTGCTTCTCTCTTTTATCGTTTTATTTTACCACCAAGTAACGGATGCCATTATTTAAAGGTCTTGACTAATTATGGTCTGAGAAGAGCCTTTACATCCCTCCGACTTCAGACCTTTGATTCGGCTATATTGGCAGGGAGATATTGAGGTCTACCTTATGAACAGAGGAAATGCCCTTGTGGAGAAAATTCGGTGGAAGATTTGGCCCATTACTTGTTAAATTGCCTGCTCTATGCAGCTGTGAGAGCTAAAATGTGGTGAGAGATAAATCCCCCCCAGGGTTTGATGCAACAGGACCTGATGATTTTTTGCCTTTCTGACCATATGATGACTAAGGTGGAATTGGTGGCTTCCTTTGCTTTGCAGGCTAGTTATTTAAGGGAAAAAATTCTTTCTGTTAGGGTATGAATTTTGTATATTTATGTATAAATGTTAATTATTTCTTTAACTTGATATTGGGTAAATTCATTTGATTTTTTTTTTAAAGGTGGTTGTATTGTATGGTTATTGATATATTTTAAATTTCTTGTAAATGATTTTTTGGTCAAGGCCTTGGCCAGTACAAACAAGACCGGAAGGGAGAGGCAGCTGAGGAGCAGACTTCCTGGCACCAGGAGTGGAGACCAGGGGTGGTTTCAGGGTCAAATGATACCAATACTGAAAAAAAATCTTCAAATTCGGTATCGGTATCGATAGCGCTATTTTCAAGTGTTCGGCCAAGTTTGACCGAACCGAACTCTGCTGAACCGAACCCGAACTCGGGTTTCAAACCAAACGTCCAAACATCCGAACCGCGTTCTGTTCGCTCATCCCTAGCACAGAGTTTCCCAGCACAGACTCTTTCTCTCTAGGTTAGTCTTTGTTTGTAAACACAGAATTCACCCCAAACTGTCTTATGACACCTGTGTTACATGGGTCAGACCAATGGTCCTTCCAGCCCAGCATCCTGTCTCCAACAGTGGCCACTCTTGTTTGCTTCAGAGAAGTACCCAATGGGTCACAATGGGGCGATTCATTCCCTGCTGTTCACTCTTCTCCCGACAGTCAGAGGGTATGTCCCCTGACCAACTTGACTAATAGCTGTTAATGGACTGATCTTCAAAGAACTTGCTTCCATTTGGTAAAAAACCGATTGTGCTGAGTGAAAAAAAACTTTCTTTTGTTTGTTCTAAATCTGCTGCCAGTTTCATGATCTGTCCCCTAGTTCTGGTACAATTTGAGAGGATAAATAAGCTTGCCCTACTTACATGTTCCACATCGCTCGTGATTTTGTAAACTTCTGTCCTATCCCCTCTGTCGTCTGTTCTCCAAGCTGAAAAGCCCTAACCGATCAAGCCTCTTCTTGTATGGAAGCTGTTCCAGACCCTTGATCGCTTTTGGTGCCCTTCTCTGTACCGACATTTCCATTTCTACTAGATCTTCTTTGAGATGGGTTGACCAGAACTGCACACAAGATTCAAGGTGCGGTCGCACCATTGATTTATATAGAGGCATTATGATATTTTCAGTTTTATTCTCTATCCCTTTCTGAATAATTCCTAACACTGTCTTTTTGGCTGCCGCCACCCACTGAGCTAATGTGTTCAATTAATTGTCCACAATGACTCTTAAGATCTTTTTCTTGAGTGGTAACCATAGTTTAGACTCCAGTGACCCATGCCGCACCAGATTCTTCCTCCCTGGCGCCAACCCCAGGGTATGGCCCAGAGCAGAACAGGTGCGGGGGATAGGCCCACCGGCTACGTCCCCTCACTTAAGGGTACCTGCTACTATGGCGGAAACCGCCAAGACCTGGCAGACTGCTTCCCGCCAAGCCACACCTCCGAGTCCTGCACGAGGAAGCCATGCATCTTTGACAGTGGGCGGAAGAACATCTCCTCTCCCTCTGTTCTCCACATCCAGGGAGTGGACAACACAGAGACTGACTGGCTGAGTCGACAGTCAGTATACCCAGGGGAGTGGGTTCTAGCCCCGCTGCCTTCCAATTGATAGTACACAGATTCGGCCTCCTGGACCTCTTTATCTCTCCTTCAAACAACAAAACAGATCGGGTTTTTTACAAGGGGACCCCATCCCAGAGCCGAAGCACAAGATGGGCTGTCATCCATGGCACCCGGGCCTACTATATGCCTTCCCTCATTTTCCCCTCATAAGTCGAGCAATCCACAAATGCAAGTGGAAACGGGCTACCCTCATTCTGATGCCCCTCTATTGGCCTCGCAGACCATGGTTCACAGACCTGCTGACTGTCGACCGGGGAACAACTAGAACTCCCCCCTGAGCCGGACACTCCACTATTTACTTTTCTCCATTGTGAAAACTGTTACCAGTGATGCTTTTTCTCATAAAATGACAGACACCACACCCCTCCACTGGGCAAAGCAGCACCCTGTGAAATGCAGTTTGAGGGGTGCACAGGAAAATTAAGGAGCCCAAGTCAAGAGGTCAAGAGTTCAGAGTCAGGCTGAGTTGAAGCCTAGAAAGTAAAGATAAGCATCTTGCAAAACCAGTCTCAGCCTTGAAAAGGGAATCTAGGAGGAGACCTGAGTGTTAACAGAGCAATTGAGTCAAGGGCATTCTCCCTTTTTTATAAACGTCCCCAGTGATTCTGAGAAACTCCTAACTAGCAACAGTTTTCAAGGTATAAGATTAGAACTTAAGTATGGACATAAAAGGTTGTTAGTGCTCCATGTTTTCTAAAAACTCACCTGGATCCCTCCACCCACCTGAATGCCCAAGAGTGTTCCCTCCCTGTGTCTTTAGAAATTCCCCCCAACCCGGTGATTGATACATTCTTGTTCCTTTAGAAAATCCCTGGAACCCATGTTTATATTTGGAACTTTCCTTTCTTGCTTCCCTGGAACCCATATTTATATTTGGAACTTTCCTCTTGTCCCACCCTGGAAGCTCTCAAAAATCCCTTTGTCACTTTCAAATACCTATTGTGTCAGTTCCCAGTAGTGCCCATCAGTTCCCAGTAGGTACGGTGCTACCCCTAGGGTGCATGGGGCAATGCCCCTCCTGGCCCCCCGCACCCAGTACCTTGCCAAAAATCTTGCCCCCAGTGCTGGCCTCACGTTCAGAGGCTGGCACGGCTGTTTCAAGTCACTCCAGCGCTCTGAACTTCCTGTTTAGAGCATGCTGGAGCTAGCGCATGCGCGAGCGAGCCCCTAGGCTCTGCACATGCACAAACTGCAAAGTGCCGCTTCGGTCACTTGCGGGGTAGGTCACTTACAGGTCAGGACTTGCGGGGGAGCCTGGGAGGGGATTTGGAGAGCCAGAGACTAGAGCCACTAATTGAAGGTGACCTGTAAGGGTCAAAATTTTGCGGAACGTGCTTTGAGCAGCTGGAAGTGCCGTCCACTGCATGTTGTTAGCAAAACAGCAACTCATTGCCAGGATTGTTTGGGGCACTATTTCATTGAGGTCTATGGAGAGGGAATGGACAGCATTTATAATGTAAATTGGGTGGGAGCCCTCAGCATCCTGTGGGGAGGGGCAGGGGGAGCAATGGATGTGTGTGTTACTGTGCTGTGATGTGTGTGCACGCTACTGGCTGGGGGAACTGCAACTGCGAGGGGGGAGAGTGCTTTGTGTGGGGTTTTTGTTTTACTCAGCAGCAGTGAACAGTGTTTCTCACTCATCAGCGCGGGCTTTGTCTTTCACATGGTGAGGGTGGGGTCAATGCATATATAAAAGTGACTTGCACAGGTGCCATTTATCTATCTTTCAGAAGTTGAGAGAGAGAGAGAGTTTGCAATTGGCCAGCTGGTGGTCAGACTGAATCTTTTTCATTCATCAGAGATCACTTGTCTTAATAATATTCATTGGCATCGGCATTGGCAGTTGGGTAGTGACATGCTGAGTCAGACCCAGGGTCCATCATCAAGCCCAGCATCCTGTCCTCCTGCAGTGGGGAGGTGACGCTGCTGAGCTCAGCCTGCTCTAGGTGTGTACATTGGAGACCCATCTAGGACTTGGCCTTGGCTTTTTTAGGGGGCCCCGGGGAACTTGTCTTGTCTTGGGGGAGAGGGAGAGCCAGGAGGGGGAAGGTTATAAATAGTGATTATTATGGTATCTCATATGGTTATCACATACAGATTGGTTCTGCCCTTTTAGTATATTTTTAGGGTATTTTAAATAAATTTTTAAATTGAGTAATGTTTTAATTATGAATTGTAATTGTTAATTGTGTGTGTTGTAAGCCGCCCTGAGCTGCGCTGTGAGCAGGAGGGTGCGGGATAAAATTGAAACAAATAAATAAATATTATTGTGCTGCCAGCTGCCTCAAGACGTTAATTCTTAATTTTTAATTGAGTAAAGTTGAACTTGCTGCTGTGTGGTGTACTCTAACTTGAAGGAATAGACTTTAAAACCACAGCTACTTCTGCTAGTAGTAGCAAAAGTAGCTTTTCAGCCATTTCTATTAGGAAATGCAAGTGGTTTCCAAGTGCTAAAAATATCCTATGTTCACACTAGTAGTAGTATCTCTGCAATAACCTTTAATAAAGTAAAGGCTATTGTTGCAGAGATACTGCTACTAGTGTGAACAACTTGTTTTTTTCTTTCTCACTTGGAAACCACTATTGCATTTTCCTAATTAAGATTGATGTGTCTTGGTTGAAGCCAAAAATTGAGCTGCTGACCTAGACTATCAAGTAGATGTTCTGAGGTGAGCAGCTGAATATTTGGCCTCTAGCTTGGTATGATCTGTGCTAGTTGCAACGCATGCTGCAAGGGATGTACTGCTGGTTTCTCTCCTCTCCCAAGCCCAAAGCATGTGCAAAAATGACAGTGGTTTAAGTCAGTGGTGTTCCCTTTCTTTGCTGTTTTCCAGCCTAAACTGTCTGATTTCTGTGTGTTGGATGGGGATGGGGGGTGGGGTGGGGCTCTGTCTAGGGGCTTTGATGGAAAATGTTTCCAATCTTTGCTGCAATATTCTCTGTATTTGAAAATGGTCCTGGCCTGCCCTTTGAAGTCTGGACATGGGATGTTGCAGACTTTCTGTGAGAAGGCCATGCCACAGGTTGGTTCACTAATGAGTAGTCCTTGCAGGAAAGTTCATTGTAGCAGCTCAGACCCCTTTACCATTGCAACAGAACTGTGTAGCGCATGTTTTCTGTTTTAGGACAAGTGGAACTTCATGCTGCTGTTTTCATGATGTGCAGTGCTAAGGACTTCACATAATACTGTTGAGTCAGTGGCCTAAGATCTGATTTCTGGTTTGTTTTGTTTGCTCTGTGCTTGCATAATGCACTGCTGCTTTCCTTCTCCTCCCAAGCATGAGTAGAGAGGCCATTTTGTAAACTTGTGGGTCCACTGATCATGGCTACTCTTGTTTTACTGCTGCCCCCTGCTGGAAAGTAGTTTCTTGCCCCTCTACTTGTGACTGGGTGCGTTTGAGCATCTTGCTTGCCGGTTTTGTGGAGAAACAGAAATGTCTGGGATCTTGGTCCCGGTCTTTGCTGTTTTCCACCTAAAATGTCTGCTTTCTGTCTTTCGGGTGGAGGGACCTAGGAGCTTGGCTGGAAGGATGGGTTTCCAGTGCAATCTTCGCTGGAATGTTCCTTGCATTCTATAATGCCTTTTACAGTTTGGTGGGATGTTGTGGCAGGCTTTTCTGCAAGAAGGCCATGCCACATGTTGGTTCAGTTCACTAACGACTAGTCTTAATGGCCTTCTGAAGACTACATATGGCCAAGGATGCCATGAAAATCGAGGATTCAAGGGTTCAAGATAAAGGTAGGCAATGGCAATGTGATATACTTTTTTAACCTACCAGGGCCGGCTAGTGGGTGTTGAGGTTGGAGGGACAGTAAGGCCGGCCGGCAAGCTGGTAGGCAGAGCCAGGGCAATGGTAGGTGGAGCCAGGGCAACAGTAGGCAGCATAATCCAGCAGCAAGGAGTTCCAAGGGTTAATGTTGGATGGACATTACATTACTTAATCAAGCAATTTCAGTTAGGTTAGGCAGGTTTAAAAGCAGATAGACAACCTTAAACCTCACTCCAATCTCAGGATTTCCAAAGCACCAAATTTCCAGCATTGTGAACACACCTAACTTCCTAAGATCGCCAGACTGTCAGTTACATCTCGGGATTTCAAAAGCTCACTTTTATCAGAAGCATCACATTCACAGCATTTAATACTCCACATCATGACACCAATGAACAAAAACCACAGGGAGGAAAAGCCTATGGGGATGGGGTGCAGGGGGAGGAAAAGCCCATGGAGATGGGGTGCAGGGGGAAGAGTCTATGGGGATGGGATGCAGGGTGGGAAGGGAAAAAAGCCTATGGGGGTGTGGAGGGGGAAGCCTGTGGGGGTACAGGGGGAGAGGGGAGGGATATCTTACCTGCTGGCTCTGGCGTGGTCCTCATCATTCCAGGCTGCAGGCGGAGGGGAGGACTTTAGGGGTTTTTTTAAATTGCCCACGTGTCCTGATCTCCTCCGCAGAGGCAGGATGCGCGGGCAATTAATTTTTTAATTTTTTTTTAAAAAAACCACATTCCCTGCCTTGCCGCTCCCCCCCCACCCCCCGCTCTGAGCAGCAGATGGGGGAGGGGGGGAGATGGCAAGGGGCAGTGGCAGGGAAGCGGCTGGGCTGGCAGCATGATGTTGGAGAGCTGAGCCCTCCAACAGCACGCTGGCAGCCATGTTGAGGAGTTCCTTGCTGTCCTCATAGCATCTGCGAATTCATGCCCGGCGGAGCTGTTTCGGGTGGTGCGGGGGCTGGTTAGTCCGGCCTCCCTCCGACTGGATGGGGATTTGTCCCAGGCCCGCTGTGAGGAGTCTATCAACTACTTCACAGACAAGATTGCTCAGATTCAGACCGACTTTGACGCTGGATTAGGGGCAGTAGGGGGAGAGCGCGAGGGGATGGAGGCCCCATCCAGTCCAACTTTGTGGGGGAAGTTTCAGGAAGTGACGCCGACCAATGCGGTGGATATCTTGGGGTCTGTGAGGGCCACCTGTTGTGAACTCGATCCATGCCTGTCCTGGTTGGTGAAAGCCTCCAGGGAGATGTTGGGGA
>QEPC01012541.1:2341148-2358633 GCA_003113815.1 Sphenodon punctatus
TTTATCATAATTTGACAAGGAACAATTTTTTCAGTGCATTAAGTCTGTAATTTACATGTATACAAATTGTATACAGTTCATACAATGAGGTTAAGAATGTGAGTGTAGACAACATTATACAATTCGTTGCACAGAATGAAGTTCTGTAGAAACAGACTTAATGTTCTCTGAAAAAATTGTTCCTTGTCAAATTATGATGATAAATTAAAGTTTAATAATGGAAAAATGTAGTTTAGTTATTGCTAAAAATGAATAAAAGTATGTATAGTAAGGAATTAAGTACATATATTACATGTATGTTGATGAGGATAAAATATTAAATATTGCTCAAATTCTGAAATCATTTCTGGGTTTTGGCCTTTGTTTTGCAGCAATGTATGGAGTGGAATGTTTTTTGAATTGTAATTGTACTGAATTTGGGGGGGGATGTTGTATTTTAAGAAAAACTCTTGTGCGTTTAAGATTTTTTTAAACTCTTAAGTTTTTTGGTTTGGTTATTTAAAATAACACAAGTCTTCCTTACTTTAAGAGTTTCTAAGCTAAATCTTACCCTATGCAGTTGTACGTTTCAAACTCCATTTCTCAGCCAGACGGAATGGCTGGGTTTGGTTTCTTGGTCCTATTGCAGTCAGTCAATTCCAAGATGAATCTTTCTTCCTTTGTCTCTGACTTTGCTTTTAAATAGTTTCTTGATATTTATTTCATTATATTTCTCAACCGCTTCCTCTTGCCCACATGGGCAACTCAGAGCGGCTTGATAGCCCTTCCCACCACTTTGAGGATCTGCCTTTCGTCATCTAGCTCACATCACCCATGTCTCCCAAATCTCTCAGGTAGTGAGACCCTTATTGTGTTTTACAGTTCTGACCTGTCAGACAGCATAGCTGCCTTTGGGCTGACAACTCTGCTTTTGGATTTCTGATCCTTACCTAGTTCGCAAGGTATCTTTGAATGTATTCTCATTACATAAGCTCTTATATACAAGGTTTCCATTATGATGATGATGGTGGTGGTGGTTTGTTGTTTATATAGCGCCAGCGATGTACCTGGCACTGTACAGTCAGTAGTTCCAGACAGGTCCCTGCCCCAAAGGGCTTACAATCTAAGAGACACCGGCATCAGGGGAGACAAGGATACATTCATGAGGCTGAGAAGATGCAGGCCAGGGAATGCCTGTTGGAAGAGGTAGGTTTTCAAGATTTATTCATCTCGTAATTCTGAGTTGACTGATACCAGACACGGCTAGGAAACGTGTATGAAGTACTCACACTGTATACATGTATGTTTCCTGGTGGCCTCTCGGGAAAACCCTTGAGGCCAATAGGGAGAGGATGGAATGAAGCTTGCATACGCTCACCAACAGAAGTCAGTCCGATAAAAGAGCTCATCTTAACCACAGTCACTATCCACTGTAGGGCCGTGCTGCTTTATCTGCAGGTCTCCAAACATTCTGTGCAGCAAGAACAATTAAACAACCCCTTCCCCCCCCACACCACAGCAGCCGAGATTGGGGGAGGGGAGAGAGAGAGAGAGCAAGGCTAGACTAAAAACATTGACTGGTCAGATGCCCAGGATACAAGAAATCTGGAGGTAGAAACAAACATAAATTATCATTTCCCTGTTTAATTTAACATAAACCAGCCACAGTCTCTCTGAGCAACAAACCCAAACTGGAACAGAGGTCAGTTCTGGTGCTCGAAACTGAATGTTTCTGTGCTGGGGGGCAGCTCTGGGGCTTGGGTGGGAAATGGAGGAAGGCGGGATAGCTCACCAAGGGTAAGGTCCAATATCCTGAGATGTGCCATGCCGTGATGCGAGCGGAACTAAACATTTTTAATTGACCAAAACAAAAATATTCATTGAAAAGCTCCCCATAAACACATGCCTCTTTTGCTGGGGAGAATTTGGTGGTGGTGGGTTAAGGGTTTAAAGGCACAAACGGGTGGTTCATCCATTCTGTTGGTGAGCCCTTCCTCAGGCATGTAGCAAGTTAAAACAATGGACTGAGGAAAATGCAGGTGTGTGTGTGTGTGTGGTGGTGTCTCTTGCATTGAGGAGTTGCTGCAGGACACACACGAGTGCGATGTCTACCTTGTTTGTCACAAGATCAGGTCACTAGGGCTTTTATTGCTTCGGAGCTGGACCAGGGACAGTGGCTCCAGATCTGTCCCTGATCAGGAGAACCAGCAAGACAGACCCTTCCAGCTGGCCGAAGCGGTTCTAAGGCACCGTACAAACTAAGAGTGTGACGGATAGTCTGAGGCAATGGGAAGGGGGGAACCAAGGAGGAGAGGGTGTGTCAAGACTGTTGATTTAAATCTTAGCTCCTTGGGCTGAGTGTGACTCGGCTCCCCATCTCAAGCCAGGGAGATGCCGATGGCCACTAGATTTGAGTAGGGATCCACCCTTCCAGGCTCATACAAGGACATCAGCCATCTAGCCTGACAAGGCCTTTGCTGATTTTATCCATATATGGAGCTGTAGACTGGACATGTCAGAACATGCCAATGTGTTGTGTGTGCATATAAAAAAAAAAAAATCTGTGTGGGACAGGAGCTTGTTAGGGGGAAAGGGCAGTCATATTTCATAGACTTGTAGGTTGGAAGGGGTCCCAAGGGTCATCTAGTCCAGCCCCCTGCTCCATGGCAGGAATCGGATACCCTCTCCCTGCAGCATCCCAGACAGAGGCTCGTCCATCTAGTCCAGCCCCCTGCTCCGTGGCAGGATCTCCTCTCCTTGCAGCATCGCAGACAGAGACTCGTTCAGCTGGGTTTTGAAAACCTCCAAGGAGGGAGATTCCCCAACTTCCCTGGACAGCTGATTCCATCGCCTGACCATTCTCACAGTGAGGACGTTTTCTCCAATGCTGGACGGTAGAGGAAGCGAGGCAGCTTTGGCTCTGCATCCTGCAGCTGGCCCTTTGCATGTTCAAAGCTTTGTCTGACGAGACAGGCTCATCCGGGGGTGTCGCTGCCCCACCCTAGTCTGTGTGGGGGCTGCTCCTGGAAAGCAGCAGTTGAGACATGAGAAAGAAAGCAGCTGCTCTGGCTAACAGCTACTGGCCCATCCCAATTCTGTTCACCCAGAAAGTAAAGAAATAGATTTCTGCCCAAGGATCTGGGCCCATCCCTCTCTGCTGCTTCCTCCACTGCCCTGTACTCCCCAGCCCCCCATATTCACACCCTTGTGAGCGGCAGCTGTAACACGGGAGCTGCTTTCCTCTAAGCACACCCATTCCTGGGGATGGGAGACCCACCCCCGTCGCCCCGTTCCCCGGAGGAAACTGCGGGCGGCCCTTCTGCTTTCCTTCAGACGAAGCTCCCGTCATTCCGAATGCTTGCTCTGGGCACTTGGGCTAGCCTAGCCTGCAGTTGTTTCTGATGCCAGATGAGGAATAATGGGCTCAAATTGCAGGAAAGTAGACTTGGGTTAGAGATCGGTCAAAACTTCCTCGCAGTCGGAGCTGCGCGTCAATGGAAGAAGCTGCCTAGGGAAGGGCATAGGCTCCCAGTCACTGGAGGTTTTCAGAAAGAGGCTGGACAGCCACCTCTCGGGGATGTTCTAGCTGGCGTCATCCTGCCTCCTGCGGGGCTAGTTGACCCTCGAGGTCACCTATGATTCTCTGTGAACTTCCGTGCAATGCTCCCACAAAACCGCAGTATGATGAGGGACAAAGCTGGGTTTGAGCCATCTTCCCTCCCCAAACCCCTTGCTATTGCTCCCCTCCTCAGCATGGCCTGGGTTGCAGCCCATGGGGGGTGGGATGGATGGGGCTATTCTAGCCTTTGCCCAATCCCAGCTTCCACTAAGGGGAGAAGCTGAGGGAAATGGTTGGGCAAGCATGCCGGGAACAGGTCTCCTCTCCCTCCCAGCATCCTGCGGCCCAGAGAAATTAGACTGTTCTGTTCCGCGCGTAACCGCAGAAAAGGACACGGTGGGGAAATCATCCCTGCTGGCCACGGCCCCGCAAGCACCATACGTTTTATTACTGCTGCTGGCTTGTAAATCACTGCTTCTGACAACCAGAGCCTTTGCAGGGAAACCTCCACCTTGCCTGCCTACGTCAGGCCGAGGACAGGAAGCCGCGCTGCGCATTCGAGCGGCACCCGATCGCTTCCAAAACGGGCTGTTTGTAGGACAGAACCAAAATATTTATGGAGAGCATCGTCCCCACCACTGCTTCCCTGCGCTGGAGGAGAACGTTGGTCCTGGCACCCATGCTGTGAGAGATCCGGGGCCAGCTGCTTCCTGCCCCCGTAGTGCCCAGCAGATGCAGCATGCTCTGTGCAGAATGGAGCTCTGGGTGAGGGGGGCGTCTGCCACTTCCCGTCAGCTCCTAGGGCCCACGCAGGGATTTCCGGAGGCATCTTGGTTTTGCATGAGAGAAGCAGGCGCGCTCTGCCCTTCTTTAGACTTCCTGCCTAGTCACTACTAGTGACTAAGGGGGGATTCAGACGTTCTGATTTGTGCGATTTTTAAAAAAAACTGAATGTTTCATGCCTGTCTGAACACTTAAATTCGATTAAATGGAGTCAATATCGCACTAAAGCAATGCGTGTTGAAAAGCTACTCAAACCTACCTTTTTGCTGTCCGTTTTCAATAAATCCGCACTTAACAGCAGTGTGAAAGCAACATCGTACTGGTTTTAACTAGTGTGTAATCTTTTCTGATGTGAATGCAACCGTGCTTCCAAGTGCGCTGTTTTACTCCTGCCCCTACCGGAAGCAGTGAGACCAGCTGGAGCCCTGTAGTTGCCTCGCTGGGTGCAGGCTGCAGCCAGCTTCTCCCCAAAAAAGTTCTTCCCCTCCATGTTTCCCCTCCATGCTTCTCCCCAAAAAAGTTCTTCCCTCCAAGGGACTTTCAATCATCTGCCTCTGCCTCTACCGTAGTGCTGCAGCAGTAGCAGCAGCGGGATACCGGAAAGAAACCAGGGAGAGAAGCAGCGCGCCTCACTATGCGAGGGGCTTCTTTCCAGCAGCCTCAGGCTCTCCGTTTTTATTCCCTGATTCTACAAAGTAGCAACCTTTGCTACAAAGGTTGTAGCAAAGGTTGTTGCAAAGTTTGCAAAGTTGCAGCAAAGGTTGTTGCAAAGTTGTAGCAAAGGTTGTAGCAAAGTTGTACTTTGCTACAAAGTAGCAACCTTCTGGCTCCCCACAGGCCACTTCCTGTAACTGAACCGTACTGAGCAGCCGGGTAAGCACGCACTACAAGAAGGTCTGAATGCATTATTTCGCTGTACTTAAAATCGGTATGGCATGCATGTGAATGCAACAGGACTTGTTAACAGCGAACTATTGAGAACCAGTTTTTAAAAATCCAGATAATTGCTGCACGTGTGAATTCACCCCTAAGCTGCACTGGGAGGATGTGCCATCGTCACTCCTGGATTGTAGGCGAGGATGGAACTCGCTTTCAGTGACCAGGCCTCCTTCCAAAAGCAATGGTCTCAGCACAGAGCTATCCACGTCACCTGAAATTGCTATGTCCAGCCTAGGACTTCTGCTCCTTAGGGACTCTCTCAGCTAGTTCCTGTTCTCAGGGAGCCCCATCAGCTTCTGTACAGACTCAACGAAACTCACTGCTGCAGGATTTGGTGGCGGCTTGGGGATTTAGTAAGTCCAAGGAGCTGGAGACTGTCCAGCACTAGGATAGTCAGTTCTGAATTTGTGGGAGGGGTTAAAAACCCTCCTGGGTCAGGGCCAGAGCTGGTCTCTATTAGACTGAGACCTTTTTAGAGAGAGGCTTTAGGGCAGGCCAGATGGGGTCATTGCCGTGGGCCCCATGAGGGAAAGGAGCCTGCAAAAATGTCTCCTCCCAAAATCCCCACCCTGGAAACAGCTGTAGGAGCACCACATTCTGCATGTGGGAGGTGGGACGGGACCTGGCCAGACCCGGCCCTTCCCCTCCAGTGTCCTGCTGCAGTGTCCCATGGATCCTGCTAGGGCTTCTGGGAGGAGGGAGATCTTGGGGAGGAGACGCCACCGCCGTGCCGCACGCGGCAGCTCTGGCACAGCTGCTTGTATATGATGGGCACTGTTCGAGACTTCTTGCAAGCTGCTTTCCCTCATGGGTCACAGGACAACAGTCCCATCTGGCCCACCCTGAAGCTTGCTCTGTCCCCCAATCCCTGCCCCTGAAGCGCTGGGCACTGCCACTGCCAGCAACTGAGCGGTGGTGCCTGCAGTGGGAAGGAAAGTGTTCCCCATTAGTCTCCAACACTCTTGCAGCTTCTGTGCCGATGCAGGCAGTGGGCTGAGGAGAGGTGGTTTGTTATGTCCATGCAGGCAGAGAGCTCAGAAAGAGCCCCGGGAACCCCACAGTAATAGACACTTGAGGGGTCCCTCGTGCGCTGGTAGCTCTGCCCCGGCTGGCTTCTCCACTCCTGTCATGCTGGGGAGACTCTCGGCCTAAAGTCCCATGACTGATTAAAAACACCAGAAGATTCTAGTTTAAGAGGGAAAGTTTGTCGCTGGCTCTTGTGGCTGCCCAGTGGGAGCCTGGGAAATGGGGAGCCCCCCTATCCTATAGGGCTGGCCTTAGAAATTGCAGGGCCCTGGGCAAAGACAAAATGCAGGGGCCCCTGAGCCCTACCCGCTTTCCCCACAGCCCCACCCACTTTTCACGGCTCTGCCCAGTTTCCCACACAATCTCGCCCCTTTCATCCAGTCTTACCCCTCTCTCTCTCTCTCTCATATTCTCACACACAAGCAAACATCTCCTGGTTTGTGGGCCAGTTGGGGTGGGGTGGATTGAAAAGGACTTTGACAGGGATTGAGGGCAGGACTATCTGGGCCCCAGGCTCCTCAGCAGAAACCTTCCTCCAGGGCCCAGTGTGCTGAGGCAGTTCCCTGATCTTGTATCTTCCCCCGCACACACCCCGTCTTCATCAGTGAAAGCTGCTTCCCCCTGCCAGTTCCTCCTGTGCCCAACTTGGTCCCCAGGCCTTGTGGCACCCATATAGCTGCCAGTCTAGCAAGACCGATAAGACGGAGGTGATGGTGGTGGGGAGGGCGGGGGAGGTTCTGGCCCCCCTCGTGGGGGTGTGTGTGTTCCGTCCTATTGCCCAGCAAGTTCGGAGTCTGGGGGTGGTGTTGGACTCGGGTCTCCGTCTGGATTGGCAGGTGGAGGCGGCGGCTAAGACCGCCTTCCACCAGCCGATACTGGTGCGGAGGCTGTAGCCATACATTTCCGGGAATGACCTGGCCACCTTTATCCATGCCTTCATCACCTCGAGGCTGGACTACTGCAACGCGCTCTACACGGGGCTGCCCTTGTTTCTGGTGGTTCGGAGGCTGCAGCTGGTGCAGAATGCGGCGGCCCGTCTCCTGACGGGGACGGGGCGGCGTGAGCACATAACACCGGTGCTCCGTGCTCTGCACTGGCTGCCTATAGCGTACCGAGCCAGATTCAAGGTGTTAGTATTGATCTATAAAGCCCTGCACGGTCTGGGCCCCTCATACCTCGGGGACCACTTCACCCTCCGTGCCTCAGAGCGATCCCTTTGGTCCACTGGGGGCGCCTTCTTGGAGGTCCCCCGGGTGAGACGGGGGACTACAATGGAGAGGGCATTCTTGATGGCTGGGCCGCAACTTTGGAACTCTCTCCCGGAGGAAGCCCGCCTGGCCCCGGGCCTGCTGGCGTTCCGTCGAGCCTGCAAGACCTGGCTGTTTGCCCAGGCCTTCGGAAGGGAAAGTTGGATAGTTGGGGATTGGGGGGGGGGGATTGGAGGGGATTGTTTTTAATTTCTTTGTTGATGGCTTTTATTTATTTATTTTACTGTTATTGTATTGTTGTAAGCCGCCCCGAGATGCCGTAGGCATGAGGGGGCGGCTAAAAAATGCTTTAAAATAAATAAATAAGACACCCAGCATACTGGGTGCAGTGATGCCAGCACAACTCCCTCCAAAGGTGCAGGGCTGTGGCGATGGGACTCCCACTTCCTTCCTGGTTTAACTCTACATCTGGGGGAAGCTGAGTGAGAGAAAGCAGCCTGAGGAGGAACCGGAATTGGGACAGCTGCAAACAGAAGGGTCAAAAAGTGACACGGCCGCAGCGCTAAACAAGGAGAAAGATCTAGCAAGGCCTTGGGCTGCGGAGATACCTGCCACTGGACAGGAATGGGTATGGGGCACAACCCAATCCTGGGCATGTCCCACACACTCATCTGGTTTGTACTGACAGCAGAATCTCTTGGGAGCCAGAACCAAGGGCCCAGACGCCAGTTCCCAATCCTAGTCCTCTGTTTCCCAATGATGCCTCCACATCCCTGCTCTGTGGCATCCTTACCTGATAGCAGAGACGTCTTTGCTTTCCAACGCAGACCTGGTTGCTTCTTGGGGCCCACACCTTCTGCCCGCTCTCCGGACACACACACAAGCCAAAGCAAGAAGGGGTGTGTGCGCAGGCCCTGGGCCAAGTGACATCTATGCAGGGAATGAAGCTGATGCTGGCTTTGGAGGAGTGGAGCTTGAGTTCATGGCCGCCATGGCAACCCTGGGCCTGTCCCAGATGGTCATTGGCCTGACACATGAGCGGGGACATACCTTAGACCGTATGTTTTGCACCGGCCATGAGGTTAGTGGGGGAGATATTAGTTGTACCCTTGTGGTGAACGAATCATTACCTCCTGCAGGTCTGTCTCCTGGCATAGGTCTGCCCCCGAAAGGGTGCAGAACCGATTTGAATGGTTTGCCCCCAGAGACTGATGAAACCGGAGCGGTTCCGGAATGTTCTGGGTGAGAGACCCCCTGATCTTGATGACCGTCTCATTGATGACCTCGTCGTTTTTTGGAATACTCTGTTGACGGAGGCCACTGATCGGACGGCTTCTAGGCATCCGCTCCCTAGGCAGCTGCACCACAGGCCTCCTTGGTTTTCTGAGTAGCTGCAGTTGCTGAAGCGAGAAGGGCGGTGGTTGAAGCAACGGTGGCGTCATTTGCGTGCCGTAGCTGACAGATTGCATCAAAGAGCTAGTTTACGAGCCTATGCCTTTTTGTGGGCAACAAAAAAGGAGGTTTTTTGCTGCTCCTAGCGTCTGCAAAATCCCATCCAGTGGAGTTTTTCCGGGTGGTGCGGGGGATGGTCAGTTCGGCCTCCCTCCGCCTGGAAGTGGAGTCATCTACTGCTCGCTGTGACATGTTTGTGGATTATTTTGTGGCTAAAATTGTTCGTCTTCACCATGACTTCGACGCTGCACTTATTACACTGGGGAAACCAGAGGTTATGGAAGTCCCACCTTGTCCGATTTTGTGGGATCAATTTCAGTGGGTGACACCTGCCAATGCGGGGGATGTTCTTGGGGCTTTCAGGGCCACCTCTTGTGAACTAGACCCATGCCTATCCTGACTGGTTTAGGCCTGTCGGGAGCCGTTGCTGGACAGGGTGGTTAATGTCTCCCTTCGGAGGGCAGAGTGCCGGGCTGTCTTAAAGAGGCAGCGGTGCGGCCTCTGATCAAGAAACCATCACTTGACATTGACTCCCTGGCCAGCTATCGGCCAGTCCCTAACCTCCCCTTTTTAGGGAAGGTTGTTGAACGGGTGGTGGCTCGGCAGCTACAGGACCATCTGAACCGTGTTGGTTTTCTTGATCCTTCACAGTCTGGTTTTCATCCAGGTTATGACACTGAGACTGCGCTTGTGGCATTGGTTGACGACCTTAGCTGTGAATTGGATTGGGGTCGCTCAACCCTGCTGATTCTATTAGATCTGTCAGTTGTTTGATACCGTTGACCATGAGATGTTGGTGACACACCTGCAAGTCTGGGCAGGGGTGGGCAGGACGGTTCTTGAATGGTTCTGCTCTTTCCTGGCCGGAAGAACGCAACGTGTGGTGCTTAGGGATTGTTCTTCATCTCCCTGGGACCTCGCATGTGGAGTCCTGCAAGGTTCTATTCTACCCCCTCTCCTGTTCAACGTGTACATGCAGCCGCTTGGCGAGGTGGTCTGGGGGTTTGGCATATGGTGTCATCTTGCTGATGACACCCAGCTTTACCTCTCCTTTTTATCTGACCCAGACCAGGCAGTCTCCCTGCTTACTCGGTGTTTGGCGGCTGTGGGAGACTGAATGAGGGCTAACCGACTGAGGTTGAATTCTGACAAGACAGAGGTGATGCTGGTGGGAAAGGCGGTGGGGGTGGCATCCCCCATTATTGATGGGGTTTGCCTCCGGCTGGTTCCCCAGGTGTGGAGTCTAGGGGTACTCCTCGATTCACAGCTCCGCCTCGATGTCCAGGTGGAGGCTGTGGCGAGGAGTGCTTTTCGCCAACTACATCTGGTGTGACTGTTTCGGCTGTATGTTTCAGCCTCTGACACGTCCACTGTCATCCATGTTTTCATCTCCTCTAGGTTGGACTATTGTAACGCACTCTACGTGGGGCTACCCATGGTGACAGCTCGGAGACTGCAGCTGTTGCAGAATGCCGCGGTGGCCCATCTTCTGGTGGGATTGGGCTGCCGGGCGCATATTACACCAGTGCTCCAATCTCTGCACTGGCTGCCAATAGTCTTCCGGTCCCGATTCAAGGTGTTGGTGCTTGCCTATAAAGCCCTAAATGGCCTAGGTCCTACCTACTTGCGGGACCGCCTCACCCCTGGGTTCTAGATCAGCCCCTGTGGTTGTCCGGGGGTGCCCTTCTCGAGGTCTCCTGAGTCTTCCAGGGGGCATGATGGAGAGGGTGTTCTCGGTGACCACAGCGAGGCTGTGACACTCCCTCCCAGTGGAGGCCTGATTGGCCCTGGACCCTCCCTCTTTTTGACAAAGCTGTAAAACCTGGCTGTTCCACCAGGCATTTTGGGGGCGGGGGGATGGGTTCTTTTAACCGCCTGCTATGAATTTTATTTTGTTTTAATATTTTTTGTTGTTGTAAGCCGCCCCAAGCTGCTATGTCAGGAGGGTGGGGTACTAAGTTATATAAAATAAAATAAAAATTGTCCAAGCAGACGCATGGCCTTGACTGTGGGCAATGCCTGCATTTCTAGAGCATTGGAGGATCCCACGTTGCTTGGCTGGTGTGAATGGGTGGATCCCCACAGCCTCCATGGGGGCTTGGCAAGGACTGTACCTTACCATGGCCTTGGAGGAGATGGGACTAGAACCCAGGCAGTATTTGTCATAAGTGTTTATTAAAACTCTGCATAGGTGGGGCGGTGCCAGCCCTAGTTCTGGGGGGGAACCTCTGCGCTGTGGGACTTTGCAGGGGTCACCGCTGTGCCTGTGTTTGGGGAGCCCCTCGGGTGCTGTTGGCTGCTTCCCATCCGCTCCTTCTCAGCCGCCCCGAGCTGTTTCTAGGAGGGGCGGGGTAAAAATCTAATAAACGAAATGAAATGAACCTGAGTCTCTATAAATAAGTGGATTTCTAAAATACACACTGACTTCAGTAAAAACACCTCCCCTGACCCTAGGGTTGTCACCTCTGCAAATGTTTAAGGAACACTTATGAAAAATACATGTTGCAGGCCCTGCATTGGCTTTGGCACCTGCCCGACGAGTCATCCTGATTCAGGGAAATGGCCAAACGAGGGAGAACATACCCGGATGGCAGCACATCCAGAAAGCAACTGACCTGCAATCACGTGCTGCCACGATGCGCCGGCTTCAATTTGGGAAACTCCAGAGGAGAGTCCTCTTCCGTCCCCCCAGCTCCACGCTCCCCAGGAGTCACAGAAAGCAACGGACACCCATATGGGCACTAGAGGGCGCCCCTCTCAAGCAGTCCCCCAGCTTAGCCTTCAAGCTTTCAATCGCCCTCAAGACTCTTCCTGGCCTTGCTCACCCCAATCTTTCCTGCTATGTTCCAGACTGGGCACTTCACTCATCCTGCCACTGCCCTCACCCGCCAGCCCCAGAGTCTTCCTGAACCATCTTCACCCCTTCTCCTTTGCTACCACTGCCAACCCCCTGCCTGGAACGCCTTCCCTGAGCCCAACCTGTCCAAAAAACCCTAGATCTTCCATCCTAGTTCCTCATCCCCACAAACGGCTCATTTACGGTCCCCCTTATACCAGCTTATCTGCTGGGATTTGCCCCACCCCACCGCCTCAGCTTCATGAATGTTGGAGGCCCCGGATTGCATTGCGGCTCCTGTGGTCGGCCGGGGACGCCCGATTCAAAGTCCCCCGGGTGGCGACGATGGGGAGGGCATTCTCGGTGGCCACTCCCAGGCTGTGGAACTCCCGACAGAGGCCCGCCTGACCCCGGACCTCCCCTCTTTCCGAAGACACTGTAAGACCTGGCTCTTCCGCCGGGAGAGGGAGACGGGTGGGGTGGGGGGAATTCTGCCCTTTTAGTTCTTGTTATCATTTTAATGTTTGGAATGATATTATGTGTGCATTTTGTAAGCTGCCCCAAGCTGCTCTGTGAGCAGGTAGGGGCGGGGTAGACAAATAGTCAAATAAATAAAATGTTGTCTCCCTGTCTCTTAGATTGGACGTCCCTTAGGGCAGGGAGCTGTGTCTGATCACAACGGTTCAGTGCCAAGCATGTGGCTGGTGCTATGTAAATATTCATCATGAGCTGGAGGAGAGAAGAGTTTACCTTATCCTGGCTCCAGGTTCTTCCCCAAGCAGTTGAGTTTGTGGGAAATGGAAACCCAAGCTGGGAGAGAAGCTCCAACATCAGGTGGGCAGGTTAAACAGTCTTCCTGTCCGGTGGTTTCAGTGCCACGTTACACTGAAGGACAGGGTCCCTGCCAGGGGGGCTCAGGCCCCTCCAGCCGCAGATTCTGTCTCCAGCAGTAACCAGCACCGGGAGGGAAACGAAGGAGCTGCCAGAGGGCAATCCGGCACCGATCATGGCTTTGGGACTCTCTCTCAGTAGGAAACTGATACCAATTTGTGACTAATAGCCCTGGAGCACCTTGTTCTCCATGAACTCAGCTAACCCTTTTTCAAACCCCATTCTACTATTAGCCTTCACCCCATCCCGCAGCAGTGAGTTCCTTCCTTGTTTGGAAAAGTAGCTTCTTGTTCTTTGTGTATTTCTTAAACCTGCCTCCTGACAGTTCAGTGACTGTCCCCTCACAATAGTGTTAGGAGAAGGTAAATAAATAACGACTCTCCACACTGCTCCTCCCCTCTCCCCGGACTGCATCCCTGCCCTTGGCTCGTTCCTGCCAGCTGGGCTAGGGTTTGGGCAAGATTTTAAGCTGGTTCTCTGGGCCAATTCAAATTCCGACCTCTCTGGGTGGGATCCAGTCCCCTGAGGGCTCCCCAAGGCCAGTGGGGAGGGCCAGGGTGTGGTGGAGCTGGACTGTGGGGAGCAAGTTGCTAGACTGTCTTCCCTCATTCTGGAACACATGGCAGTAATTAGACCTCATGGCCCAAACTTGCTGAAAGGGTGGCCCTTACCCTGGGGGCGGAGGAGGGAGATTCCTGCTGTCGGTCTGTTTACTCCTTCGCTAGGTGACGTAAGGCAGAGAGGCAGCGCGCCTGGGGGGTGGACAAGGTTCATCTCTGATATAAAGCCGGGATCTGGGCAGCGGTTTCATTCATTCCCCTTGCAGACTCCGGGAAGCACACGTTGATATTGTACAATGCAGGGACCGGCCCGGAGTTTCAGGTACCTCCCCACCAGCCTAGCACTGCTCCTGCTCCTCTCAGGAGGGGAGCCCCGGCCACATGGAGACCCCCAGCACAGGGTGCAGCTGGAAGCCATCAAACGGGAGATCCTGGAGCGACTGGGAATGCACAAGCCCCCTGCTGTCCCGCCGGTGCCAGACCAGGAGGGCATCAGGAGGACATGGCAGGCCTACCAGCAGACTCTCCCCCAGCTGAGAGGGAATCAGAGCACCGACGGGGGGAGACTTCACCTCCTGCGGCCAAAGTGTAAGTGAAACAGAGGGAGCGCGATGGTGGCTGGCCCACATTCCTGGTTAGCTGCCTCCTGGCTTTGATGCGAGGAGCCCGGCTGCAGGTGCCTCAGCGCAAGGGCAGGAGGTCTCTGCTGGGCCACGGGCAGCAGTGTCGTTCGTTAGGGGAGTGGGCAAGGTGACTTTCAAGGCAGTGAGCAGCGTGATCCTCCAAGCGAAAGCACAGCTGCTGTCTCCTAGCGCAATCGGGAGTCTCACTGAAGTGATGATGGGACTTGTGTTAACTGGTCCTGAGTGCCTGAAACTGGGATGAGGGGCCTTTCTGAAACACCCCTGCTCGGTGCTGGCGCAGCTAGGTTCCGGGCTGCACCCTCGGCGCCGGCACGGCTGAGTTGAAATAAATGCATAGGTAGCTGCTTGTCCAGCACTTACTGGTGTCGGAGTACCGTAGAGGCCGCCGTGGCCCACGCTCTGAGGAAACGGGCATCCTCGAATGTAGCGCGGGGGGGGGATGGACTAACCCTTTCTACCTGTGGTAGCTGCCCCTTCCCTTATTCTCAGCCTCTCGTAGGGTGAGTTCCATTCAGCTGCACCCTGGTTCCTGCTCCCCGCTCCCCACGTGCTCTGTGTCAAACCCTCTAGGAAGCAGTGAGTTAGTGGCAGCAGTGACCCCCCTACCCCACCCTGGGCCTGCCTGGCGGACTCGGAGCAAGCCCTGCTCTGTTCGGTGCTTGCCTTGGCAAGCATGTGGCCTTGTTGCAGCGCCTGCCTGCCTGCCGTAGTGCCGCCATGATGCATGGACTCTCACTCGTGCATCTCCCGTTTCCAGCGAGAGCATGCGTGCACGGCGCCCCCCAGATGTGCTGGCATTTTGGGGGCACTGGGCATGTCGGCTTTAGGGGCACGGGGTGTGGGGGGAGCTGTCTTCCCCATCATGCACTGCCTGTGGCTTGCACTGTGAGTTACTCACAGCCCTCTCGCCTGCTCGGTGTCCCAGCAGTGGGTGGCCGAGGGCAGCATGACCTGGGATCTGTGGGACACCTCCCCCCCCCCGGCCCTGGCTCGCCTGCATGGGGAGAGGAACACAGCTGACTGTGGTGGTAGCTGCCCATGTGGCGTTTCCTTGCCGTGTTTATTTAACATCCCACTGTTTTGCAGCAGGGATCTGGGGGGACGATCAGGTAACTGTAGGAATTCACCTGCTAGCAATGGGCCCTGAGCTACCCAGGTCATTGTGGCTGGCTGTCTTGATGCATTCCCAACCTGCTGTGAGGGGCTGTGAAGCCTGTGTTCCTTCTCCCCAGGTGGGCAGCAGCCCCTAAAAGAACTGCACCTCTCTCCTCTCACTGCCCCCTCTAGGGCCAGGCCAAGCAGGGAGCCAGCCCTGTGTTGCATGAACCAGGACCTGACCCAGTTCCCTTCCTGCCCCCCCGGCAGTGGGACTGCAGCCCTTGCCTCTTTAACTGGCAGGGTCTCTCTCACTGGCAGGGTGAGTCAGCAGTGACCGGTGGGGCCAGAGCCCGTTTCGGTGCCGTTCTGCAATAGCTGTGCTCCTGCCCAGAGCTGGGCGGCTATTCATAACAAAAATAGTCGGAGCGGCTCCCCACTCCCCTGACTCTGCATTAAATCCCTCTGGTTGCCCATCATGACAGCAGGGGGCTGCTACTCAACCAGAGACCCACCGGCTCCCCAACCCCATGGCATCTTGGAGCAGCGTAGCCACTAGATTGCCCCGGTAGTAAACTGCAGGGATGGGGCTCGGGGCGTTCTGCTCTGCCACGGTCTGCGACATGTTACCTTGGGCCAGTGGTTCAGTATTTCTTAGCCCCAGTTCCCAGAGGGAGGGAGAAGGGGGCTGGATTGGGATGAGAGAGAGACTGCGGGAGGGGAGTGGGGAGAGTGTGATTACTGATTAGTGGCTTTCCATCTGGGCGTAGCTAGTGCGGGATTGCTTAGGGTCTGAACTGCGTTCACCCAAACAAGACTAATCCCCCCCCCCCCCCCGGGGTGACACTAACCCCCTTTGCAAATGTTCACACTTTGCAGAATAATTACCATCCCACCCCCCTGTGGGAGGCTACCCAGGTAGTTAATAGCTTTGGCCACAATTTACAAGCCACCTGGAGTACTCTCCCATTTAACCCCCCTGGGGCTACTCCAGAGAGTAAGGGATGTGTGAATTGTGGCCTTCATGGATGATTCAGCATTAGGTGTAAGTGCCTTAACACCCTTTAAACCCTCTTTCCCTCTTCACGCAATTGCTTCCCCCGAGGGCAGAGGAGGAGCTGCTCTGAAGCATGTACTCCCTTTTGGTCAGGAAAGCCACCCCTTGGTATGCTTTAAACTCGGTGTTTGTGTGAACAGAGTTAAAGTGAGTTAAGGAACAATTACTTCAAAGTAATCATGTCAACGACCACCTACTTATGGGGCATTTAGGAGGTTCCTGCAATTCAAGGTATGAAGAGCTTTGCTCCATGATCGATGTGAGCCGGCATCATGTGTGTAGGGGGAGAGGGGAGGGAACATGAACACCCCTCACTGTGAATATGGCACGTCTCCCTTTGGTCTGTCAGGGACCTGCATGTTAGTGTGGCTCCTCACACTCGGGAACGGTCCCTCTGGGGTGTTTGTACGTATCGGCTGGGAACACCGGGTGATTAGAGGGATGGAGGGTCCAGCCTTAATGCATTTCTCCCTCCTTCTCTCTGCAGTTGAACATCAGCCAGACGTTCCCCGGGGAAACCAGGAGACCTCCAGAGACGCCGGCAAGCACCGCTACAGCCTGGTGCTCTCCAGGACAGCGGTGTTCCACCGGGAGCTCAGCGTGACCTGGGCAAAGCTGCAGCTCTTCAAAGAGGCTCCTGACGCCACCTGGTCCAATGCCACATGGCCCCTCCGGGTGGACCTCTATAAACAGGTGGGCACGGACAGCACCGTCTCCAAGCTTCTGGCATCCTGGTCGCTCGCCGCGCCTGCGCTGACTCTCAACCTTACAGATGCCATCCGGCAATGGGTGGCAAGCGCTGAACCCAGTCTCCGCTTGGAGCTGGAATTCACGGCAGACGTCTCTGCCTTCCTGGCCACCGGCACGAGTGCAGAGGAGGCCGGGACGCTGCTGCTGGAGGTGGAGACACAGGAGGGAGGGCGGGTGCGGCGGGCCAGGGCAGTGCAGGAAGAGTGCCGGAAGAGCGGTGGGAAGTGCTGCCTCAGTTCCCTCAAGGTCTCCTTCCAGGACATCGGCTGGGCCGACTGGGTGGTGGCCCCGCACAACTACTTCATGAAGTTCTGCCAAGGTTCCTGTCCTCACAACTACAAACCCGCTAGCATGCATGCCCAGGTGAAAGCCCGCCTGCACAGCCTTTCCCGGTCCACCCCGGCGCCCTGTTGCGTGCCCGCCGCCTACGAGCCCATGGTGCTCATGCACTACAACAGTGATGGCACCCTGGTCTCCACACTCTTCGAGGACATGATCGTCACTGGCTGCCACTGCGCCTGAGGTTGGGGACATCGGTTCTCGACCCCCACAGGCACCACCCAGGAACAATTGCTCACTCCCACTCCTGCCCTGGTGCCCATAGAACTGGCACGCACAAACAGAAAGAGATACTAATTGGGGAGAGCACCAGAGAGACTCGGCTAAGGGTGGCAGAGCCATGTGTCCTTCCCCCCCCCCCCCCCCC
>QEPC01012541.1:2431538-2441872 GCA_003113815.1 Sphenodon punctatus
CCTTGGGCTCCCCCTTCCCATTCAGGCTGGGTTTGGCTCTTCCCAGCTCAGGAAGCTCCCCTGTGGGGCTGTTGTGTCTAGGGGAGAAGCCAGCTGCACGGAGGCCACAATGTGGGTGAATGGGGTCTTCCTCGCAGGCTGTTAACACGCACACACTCGCGTGCACGCACACACAAACACACTTGCACACACACACACACAAGCTGAGCGCAGGGGAAGGGCATGTCCTACCAGCCCATTATCCAGGGCCTGTCTGTGTGGCATGTGTCTGTCTGTCTGTCACCTGTCCCCTTGGCTGCCTCTTCAGCCCCCTGACTGGCACCCTGATCTCTTTTTCCGACTGCCCCAGCTCTGGGCGCCCAGGGTGTCAGGCAGGACAATTCCTTGCCAGCCATTGCTCTTCCAAATGCACGCCCTAGAGCACACCGGTCTCTCGGCCTGGGGACCAGATGCAGCCCAGCAGCTAGTTATCCAGTTCCTGGATCCCATTCCACCCCCCAAGCACTGAGAGACTGAGCTCCGGGGAAGGAAGCAGAGATGCACCCCTTAAGCTCCTCCCATCCCCAAACCCCTGGAGCATGTATTGTTTTTCAGAGTGGCCCCTGTGAGGGAAACTCTTCCTCACTCCTGCTGTAGCTGGTTGGTCATTTCTTCCTCGTCATAGATCCAAGTTTGGGTGTTTTGGGGGGTAGGGGGAGGAGATAAAGGGGTCCTTTAGAATTCTGTCCCCACCAGGGCAGACTCCTTAGAAAATGTTCAGGGGCCGTGCCCCTGGGTTCAATTCTCTGCTCTGCCACAGCCTTCCTCTGTGACCTTGGCCCAGTCTCTCTGGGTCTCTGCAGTTATGCAGTGGGGATGGGGGTGGGGAGGCAGGATTCTGTAAGTGCTGGAAGAGTCATGGCCCAAGTTCCCTGGCGTCCTGGCCACTCTCACCTGTTGCTGCTTAACAGGCAGGGGTGAAAAAGTCAGGTTTGCTCCCTGAACAATGGGGTACGTGTGCACGCTGGGTCCGTATATTAGGGGCCGCTGCGTACGGCTGTGTTGTTGTAGGGTCTCTTCTATTGTGGGGTGCGGAGCCCTGTGTGGAGGGGCTGTATTGGTTGTAGAGTTTCTGCTGCTGTGGGGTAGGAGTACAAGGCTCGTGTACATGGATGTGTTAGGGTCTCTGCTGCTGTGGGGTGGGATGTGGGGCCCTGTGTAGAGGACTATAGCTGTAGGGTCTCTGCTGCTGTGGGGTGGGGATGCGGGGCCTGTGAAGAGATCTGTGGTAGATTCCTTGCTGCTGTGGGGTCGGGGTATAGGGCTCATGCACACGACTGTGTTACTGTAGGGTCTCTGCTGCTGTGGGGTGGGGGTGAGGGGCTCATGCACACGGCTGTGTTATTGTAGGGTCTCTGCTGCTGTGGGGTGGGGGTGGGGGGCTCATGCACACGGCTGTGTTATTGTAGGGTGTTTCTGCTGTGGGGTGGGGGTATGGTGCTGAACCTGTGCACACAGTTGTGTTATTGTAGGGTTGCTAACAAGTGCTCGGCTGTTGGCCGCGGCAAAGTATTCTGGGCAGAGAACCTACTGAGGCAGAGCCGGGGGTTTGCTTTTGGGGTCAAGGGCTAGCCTAGCCTCTCTGATACCCATGTGGAGGCATCAGTCCCCTGTTCCTGTGCCCCAGCTTTGGGGAGGGAGGTCCTGTGCCCCCAGGCCTGACTGGCACCCTGCCCTTCAATGGTTTGCTTGTTGGAGGGCGATTCTGGCCCCAAACGGCAGATGAGATGTGACGGGGCGCCCCAGTGAATCCCCCCACCCACCACCCACAGTACAGTGCTGTGGTCATACTGAACTCCTAAACCGGGACCCTGTTCAGACACAGCTGGTGGCAGCAGGGAAACTGGCAGGAGGCACTGGGCATGTCCTGAGATTGGGCCCAGAGAGCTGGTCAGCAGGAACCAGCTCTGCCACTGTCTTCCCTGTGTGATGCTGGGCCAGCCACTTAGTCTCTCTCTTCCTCTGTGTAGGACGGGAGGGAGCAGCCGAGCCCTGTCTCATGGGGGGATCCCAACTGATTGGTTAGAGTCTCAGTCCCAGCAGGGGGGCAGGGAAGTGCTGGGAGGGGAGACCAGTGCCGCTCCAGGAGACATTTCTGTGCCCCCTGCTTCTGAATCCGCCACCTCCCTACAGGGCAGTGTTTGGGGATTGGGGCCCACCAGGAACTCTGCCAGCTGAATTTCCCCCCCCCCTCTGCAGCTCCCAGCCAGCTAGCTCCCTCCCACGAGTGACTGCAGCCAGAGATACGGCAGCGTGGGGCAGAGAACCTGTCCTGCCTGGGGTGATGAGGAGAGGATGAGTGATTCACCTCCATGCTGCCAGCAGGGGGTGCTGCTGGCACGGACGAGCCAGATCCCTGGTTGATGTGCAGAGCTGGGCCCTCTCTGTTTCCATGCCCCTTGGCGTGGGACTCATGGGTGCTTTGAAAAACAGGACAAGTTCCGAGGGCCGCACAGAAGTTGGATGCAGGGGTACATTCTGGAAGAGGAGGGTTCATATCATGAATCCCCTCTCCTTGCGTGCAGGCCCTCATCTCTGCCCATTGGCCCTAAGCTCAGTCTTTTGCTAGTTGGGGGTAGGAACTGGATCCAGGGGCCAGATCCAGGAACTGGACAGGGGACACATTAAAAACTAACCACAGGCCTCATTTGGCCCCCGAGCCAGAGTTTTCCCCATCCTTGGCGTAGGTCCTGAATTGGACCTCAGGAGGCTGACTCCACCATGATGCTCGCGGCAGGCGCAGCTCTTGCGGGCCAGGCGTGATGTGTGGCCATGCGAGGGTTAATGGGAAGTTTGCTCTGTCTCCCTGTGCTACCAGCTCCACCCCTAACTGCCTGGCCAGTCCCACATGGAGGGTTTCAGGGTCCCAGCCCTGGACCGAGCAAGGCACAGAAAGAGCCAGGCCATGTTCTGACAAACAGGTAAAGTGAAGTAACTACTCCCCTTCAGTCATGTTCAGACAAACAGTGTAAACCGAAGAGGCGCTGCCTCAGTTTTACCCACCAGCATGATCGCTAATCCGCGATCACCACCCTTGCACTAATCGGCGTTCGCATGGGCGGTATACAAGCTGAAGGGGAGTAGATTTATCAGGGGTAACCTACTTCTCTTCCTACTCTTCCTACTCTTGACTAACTTTGGTTCAGCACTCTGGTGGTGGAAACGCACAGGAGTAAGAGAGAAGTTAGGCCCAACTACATTGAATTAGCTGGTCCTCTGGGACTGGGCGAAGCTCACCCAGAGAAACCACGCTGTGTAGTGGCAGAGCAGGGATTTGAACCCCTGCATGTTCCCAACTAGCAGCCTAGTGAACCAGTGTCTGCCTTACCCAACAGTGCCCCCCTCTGGCCAGCTACATGGAGCCCCACAGACCCCTCCAGTCTGAGCAGGACCCCGCTCCACTGGGTCACATCCTGTGTTGGGCTCCACCCCCAGAGCCCATTCCACAATGCGATGCTGACGCCTTCAGTCTCCCAGGGCTGGACACAGTTTTCTGATGCTGCTGCTTTCCATGCCTGTCCCCACAAGGGGCCTGCCCATGGGGCTGGGGACATCGGAGCAGCAGTGTCTCTGTCCTGCTGTCTGCATGGTCACTCCCACTGGGCCCTGACGGGGCTTTGGGCCTCCCTGTTCCAAGCTCCATCCTGCGTCCCTGGTGGCAGATCTGGCGAGAGCCTGCCATGGCTTTGCCCATCTCACCGCACCACCCCAGTTTGGGGCTGGGTTTGATCCTGGGGTTTCAGGGCCTGGTTGGATGCGCCGTTGCTACAGACTTGCAGATTAGGAAGGGCCTGATCTGGCTCATTGGAGCTGGTGGTGACCTCTAGGCTTAGCTGGTCCCTGGCACGGCACTGCCTCTGTCCACCAGGGCAAGGCAGGGGTGCGGAGGAGGTAGGCATGCATTGCTCTAAAAGGGGCCAGGGAGAGTTGGAGACTGGAAGGGGGGATGTAGGGAGTCAGTGTGAAGGGAGACTGTAGGGGCAGGGATGTGCAGGGGCTGGGGACCAGGCCAGGGTCAGTGGGGGCTGAGTGTGTTGTGTGAGCACGCCCTTTGCTGAGCTCCCCAGAGCCAGCTCTGGCCTCCTCCTTCCTGGGGACAGGTTTGCTCTGGCTCCAGGTGGGCGGCAGATCCTGAGTCATCCCCCTACAAATGGTGACAGGTTCCTCGCTGTGTCGTGATGGGGAGAATCGCTCCTGGGGCTCCCGAAGCTGATCTCTAGTAGGGGGGCACAGCTGGTGGGGAGGAGGGGGCACAGCTGGTGTCGGGCACACACTGGGGGGAGCTTGGTCCCCAGTTTCTATAACAACTGCATCCTGTTACCAGGGAGCCCAGTGGGGGACCCCCCCTGTGATGTAAGCTGTTGCTATGGGGAAGGGTTGTGATGTCATAGACATCTGGATCTTGGGCTGATATTGGCTGAGATAAGTCGTCTCCCCCCCCTGGGCAGGGGGTCTGGACCCACTCTCGAGTCCTCTGCTTCCCTGGCTATTTTTACCTGCCAACTCCCCTGCCCCACTACTGTTTGCAGCTGGGCCTGGCTTATTCTAGCCCACCTGCCCCCATGGCACTAAATCTTGGTGCCCCATATTAACCCCTCACAGTGTGGGTCAGAGGCCAGGCTGCGGTGTGGAGAGTCTGTGGGGTGGTGGTGGGGGGTGTTAACCCTTCTGTCCCCAGCTGACCCTGCTCAGCTAACATTTCTAGTTCGGGCTGCTACTCTCTGTGCCGCTCCTTTCCTGGATGCGGCAGAGCTCAGGCTGCCCAAGGTACCAAGCTGCTGGCCCCACACCTTCTCTCCTAGGCTTCATCTGTTCTCTCAGTGTTCCTGCCTAGTTGGGGGGGGCGGGGTGCAGGCTGGTATTCGGGGAAATGCCCCCCAGGAGACTGTGCTGGCTCCTCTCTGCCGGCGGAGGAGTTGGACACAGAGAGATCCGTATCTGGCAGGGTTCCCATGGGTCGCTGTGGATCAGCCTCGGGGTCAGCATGGGGCACAGAGGACTCCCTGGAACTGGCTAGAGTGGGAGGTGCGGGGGGGAGGGATGAGAAGACCAGTGTGCTGTCCCAGGACTTGGAGGTGAGGGGAACACGTGGTTCTCTCCTCCCCAGAGATGGCTACATCTCCACCGGGCGCTCTGGGGTCTGACATGCCTCCTTCCCCTCCCAGCCTCTTGATCTGCCCCCCGCCCCATGGGAAGCATCGAGATTAGGGGAGCTGTTGCCAGCGGAGATAAGGTTTCCTGCCAGGCGTCCCTGCCAGAAATGGCGAGAGCAGCCAGTGTCCCCTGGGGGCAGGGGCCCCTCTCTCCCGCCCCTCTCAGGCTCTGTGCCAAGGCAGCTCTTGGGGGGGGGGGGGAGAGACAGCCCCTTTGTTCCCGGCTGAGGCCTGCTCCATGTGGGAGAGCCACCTGAGACCGTGTCTAACGACAGCCCCTGCATTGGCGCTGGGAGTGGGGGCAGGGAAGGGAAGGGGTAATATTTGCTACAACCAAAGAGGGGAGTCGGGGTGTGTGTGTGCATTGCAGCCATCTGCAGCTGCAGTCAACCCCTCTAATGGCATTCCCAGCCTGCTGGGGGTGGGGCAGGATTCAGCCTCCGGATTCCCCATCTGGACTAGATTGTGAACTGGATCCTGGCCACCTTGTTCCCCCGGTGCACCCGGAGGGGGGCTCCCAAGATCCAGCTATTGGCAGGATTCAAACCCAGGAATCCTGGGAGCTTTGAGAGCTGGGGTGGGAGAGAGGGGGGACTCTAAGCCCTTCCTCAGGCAGTCATGTGGCATGGCGACGTCACGATATGTGGGGCTGAATGGGCCCTCTGGGAGGGGGTGGTGCTGGGGGAGAGAGAGCCCCCTTACCCTACCCCAGCATCTGTGCCAGGGGAGTAGGGTGTGCGTGCCTGCTCTGCTCTGTGTCTAACAGTCCCCATGGGCATCGTGATTGCTGTGTGCCAGGCACCCTGCCCACTTCAGCCTGGGGGCCAGAGAGGAAGTGCCTCCTAAGGAAGGTGCCTGCCAAGGGTGCTGTGTGCCACCCCAGGCTTCAGGGAAGGAGGCAGATACAAGATAGGCTGAGTGGTGGCCCCTGCTTGAGTCTGCAGAGAGCCTGGCCCTTTGGGTGAGCATTGGAGGTCCTGTTGTCATGGAGGTATTGGGGGGATTCAGGAAGTCCCCATTCCGGACTTGCAGTCCCCTTCTGGCCAGGATGACCGTTCTTCCCCACCAAGCCCTGCTCCCCACCCCCACCCCCAGGTGCCACTGTGCTGTCCCACCCCAGAGCTGGCTGCATCATGGGGATCAGTACCATCCATATTGAGACACGTCGGGCAGGGGCTCTCTTGAAATACCAGTGTGGGGGGCAGAAGGGTTTGCTGGGCCCTGTGGAGGGTTTGGGGAGGCTGAAGGCACATTCCCTGGACTGATCCACATTTCCTCTCTCCAAGGCTCGCGCTGTACGTCTATGAGTACCTGCTACATGTTGGGGCTCAGAAATCGGCGCAAACCTTCCTCTCCGAGGTAAGCAGTGTGTGTGTGTGGGGGGGGGCTTTGAGGAATGGGGGTGTGCTTCCTCCTGGGGGTGTTAGACATCCTTGCCAGGGTGTCTGGGCACCCACCTACTGCCCCTCAGCCCTGGGGCCAGAATGCCTAGCACTGGAAGGCCCCCTCCCCTGTTTATACCCATGTGTCAGTCTTGCTCCTGGTACCCCCCACCCTCAGCTCCCAACCCTGGCAGCCCCTACTCCCATTGCCTCCCCCAGCCAAGGAAACTGTGGTGTGACCTACGGAGCTTGGAATGGCTCCATATTGTCAAGTTTTGGAGGGTGGGTGCCATGGATGCTGCTTGGTGCAGTGTGACTCCCCCGCCCCCATGGACCCTGTGTAACCGTCACTCTCCTCCCCTCCCCCCAGATCCGGTGGGAGAAGAACATCACGCTAGGTGAGCCGCCGGGATTCCTGCACTCCTGGTGGTGGTGAGTGCCTGTCTGTGCGTTATGGGGTGGGGGTGCTGCCGGGGGTGGGGGCAAGGGCATCATTGGGAGCAGGGGCAGAAGGCAGCTTGGGTGAAGCATTTAGAGCCTCTGCCCGTTGGGCCTCCAGTTTGGTGCCCCCTCCCCTTTCTGGGGGTGGGGCGGATCATGCAGGGAGCCTTTGGCAAGAGGCACTGCCAGATTCTGTGCCAGGCTGTGCGGGCACCAGAACAATGGCCAGGGGAGGAAGGGGCTGGGGCTGGTGTAATCTCGGCAGGCTCAGCCACGTCTTCTGTGGGTTGGTGGGTGCAAGGGATGGGCTGTGGGCCGGGGGGGAGTGGTAAGGTGAGCTGCCCCCACCCCAGGGCTTCTCGCACCTCCAGGCCTGAGAGCAACTGGGCCCAATCCAGGGCTCCCCATCCTCACTTGCCCCCCTTGACGGCGTCAGGCTCTGGCTGTTGCCCATGGATGTGATTTGGTCCAGTCCAGAGACGTGATGGGGTGGGGGTGGGGAGAATTTGTACCTCTCCATTGATCTGGCCAGGGATTCTGGGGCAAAGCCAGCTTGGCTGGGGCGGGGTGGGTGGGACATGCTTAGGAAATGGGCCCCACCAGCAGTTTGTGCCCACCAAGATGCCAACTGCTCCCCTGCCCCCTTCCCACTGTTGGACATGGAGATGGTGGATCTGGAGTGGAGCCCACCTCCGCTTGGGGGGGTGTGTGGCTGTGGGGGGGAATGTCCATGCCTCCTCCTGGTTCCTGGGGGACCTGCGGGGGCTCAGTCAGTTTGGACAAGTAGAAATGAGTTTTTCGTTTGGGGAGTCTGTCAGGCAGAGGTAGCAGGACAGTAGGCTGTGAGTAACACACACACACACACACACACACACACACGTACACACATATATGCTGGGGAGGGGCTATTGCAGCTAGCTCCTCCCAGGTCAGTCTGGCAGCTGATTTATTTTATTTGGGGGGGTGGGGGGNTTATTCTTTTTTCATGATTTATTTTATTTGGGGGGGTGGGTGGGAGCAGATCCTAGACTTCTGGGGTTAACTCTTTGGCTGCTGGAAAGGATTGCTGCCACATCCAGCCAGGGTGGTGCAGGGCAGCGGGCAGGGTACTCCCTTTGGCAAAGGTGCCCAGTAGGCATCCAGTGTGGGAAGGTTCTGTTGCTAGACAGCAACCTGGACAGGGTGGGGGGTGGGGCGGTGGAGTGGGTCCAGCAGCTGTTCCTAGCAACGGTTACCAGGCAAACAGGCAGGAGTGGGATGGAGACACACAGGCGTCGATTCCAGGGGCACATGGAGCTAGATACACCGATACACCTCTGCAGACACCACACACACACACATGTCCCTGTGAACACCATCCCCCTTGCATGCGTGCACACTCTTGTGCATAAACACACACAGAACTCTGCACACACAGGCCTGTGTCCATGAATACCATCCCCCTTGCATGTGCACACACGCACACACACACACACTCTTTTGCACACATGCTCCCCTGTGGTCGCACCATTAACCCCTGCTGCGCCATGCCCTGATGCCTGCCTGCCGCTGCCAGGCTGACGCTCTCTCCTCTCGGTCTCTCCTCGCAGTGTTTTCTGGGACCTGTACTGTGCAGCACCTGATCGGCGAGAAACCTGTGAGCACTCAAGCGAGGCCAAAGCCTTCCACGACTATGTGAGTGGTGGGGGGCCAGGAGCAGAAGGCTTGCTGTGGTGGGAGGGGGGGGCTGGGCCCGGCGGGTTCAGGGTGGGATGCTTGCAGGCCCCTGGTACAGTGCAGTTGTGGCACAAAGCCTCCGCTGTGCTGAGCAAGCATTGGGGCTATGCCCCCCCCCCCCCCAATTCTAGGGTGTTTTGCTGGGTCACGCGAGCAGGTCTGGTTTGGGGGTGTTTGCAATGGGCTGCTGTGCCCAGCTCTGGCACTTCTCTCCCTCCCCCTGCCTCCATCACTGGAGCTTGGGCACAGTCATGGTTAAGGGGGCTGAGCCTGGGGGTTGGGCAGGGCAGGCTGCCTTCTGGCGGGTGGTGCCCAGGCTGCCAAAGGGAGAGTAGGGGGAGAAGGGATTTTTGTTACTCACTAGGTGGCCCTCCCTGCCAGGGTCTGCCCACTGCCACTTAGGGGCTCCCTGGCAGGAGCTGTCACTGTGGGGCTGGCAGGTACCCAGGGCATTTTCAAATGGTGACTGGCTTTGGGTGGCCCAGATGCCCCCAAAAAGCACTGGCATCTCAGCGGTTAAAATAATCCTGTGTGAGCACTGCCTGGGGGTGGGGGGATGAGGGGGAGGGGGAGGTGACCTATTTAAACACAGTGTGGAGGGGGAGAGCTAATCCCAGCGACCCCTGCCCCTCCCCCACACGCTGGTCTCTGCATCGTTGTATCCTCCCACTGTGCAGATAATACAGCCCCCCCAGCAAGGCTTCCTCCCCATGGGACAGAGTGTGTGTGTTTGTGTGGGGGGAGCGGGGGGGGGAGGTCACATTCTGGGAAGGGCCAGGACTCCTGGGTTCTGTTCCCAGATCTGGGAGGGGGGTGGAGTCCTGGGTTGGAAGGGGGGAGGGGCAGGACTCCTGGGTTCTGTTCCTGACTCTGCTCCCCCTCCCCCCTCGGTGCCCCTGCCTTGCCAAGGGGGAGAATAAGGGCTTTTGAGTTTAACCCCTTAGTGTCTATAGAGTGTTTTGGACTTTGGGCATAGGATCTGTCCCTTGCAGTCAGCAGAATCAGGCTCATCCTTGGTTCATGTAGCTGGGGGAACAGGGCAGCTGCCTCTGGGGTGGAGCAGGGTCAATGGGGCCAAGCTTGGCATCTGGGGTCAGGCCCTTTCTAGGGTCCTCAGTAGGGCAAACAGAGGCTGTCTCTCCGTCCATTCCTCAGGGGACAGGACCATCTGTCCATGGAGGCTGGGGGGGGCTGCATCCCCTCCTGCCGCATGATGGTGCAGATGGAACCCAGTGACTGATGGGAAACTGGGCAGTAAAGGGTTACGGTTCCCGCGTTGGAGGAGGGGTGTTCAGTTGCACAAGCTGGGGAAGCCCTGGGGAGTTGGCACTGTGCCAGGTGGGGGAGGGGCACCACCAGCCCGTTAGGCCAGACTGTTCCCCCCCCTCAACCCCCTCTCAATCCCGCACCTGCAACTGGGGTGTGTGAGGGCACAGAACCTGCACTTTCACAGACCTATATGTGTAACACACGCACACACACCATGTAACATGTCACATACCCTGGGTCCCTGTGGCTGGCACTTAGTACACAGCATAACTGAGGCCACCCAGACGATTGGTGTTGCAGCTGGGGACAGAACCCAGGAGTCCTGGCTCCCAGC
>QEPC01012541.1:2455694-2474930 GCA_003113815.1 Sphenodon punctatus
GGGGGGGGGGGGGGGCTTGATACCTAGGCCCCCATCAGGGAGTTAGCATTACAGGGGGGGTGGGAGACACCTCAGACAGATTTCGGGAGGGGGGGGGATGGATAGACCTCAGCTCCATGTCTCCAGCCCCCAACCCTAGGGCGTTGTTGGCTCCGTCCCTCCTGTGGGCACAGGCTGGCAGCCCGCTCCCCGCCCCCCAAGCTGTGGTGTTAGCGTTGTGCATTTCTGTTTGCAGGGGCCCGAGCGGGCGAGGCCCGTGGCCAAACCCCAATGCCAACTCGGTGAGTGGGGAGGAGCAGGGGGTGTCGGGTTTGGGGCTTGGTCCCTCTCTCCCAGGTACTGGGGGGGCGGGGGGGGGTTCCTTGCCGCTCCTGGACAGGAAGTGTGTGCGGCCCAGGCCGGTTTGGGTGGAACGTGGGGTACAGTTGCCTTCTCTCTCTCAGAAGGAGCCCTGATGTGCTAATTTGCAGACATTTGTGCACATTGGTTCATGTAAAATTATGCAAATTTAAGGACCGTTTGTGTTTGGCTAATAAAACTGCAAGGAGCAGGATACATGGCATGCAGGCTGGGTGCAGAGGCATAGGGGGGGCAGGGTGAATGGGGCACCCACAGCCCAGGCAGAGGGGCCCTCAGGACAGGGGGTCCCCGCTCTCATCGGAACCCTAGCAGGAACTTCTCCTCAGCAGCAGAGTGGGGTCTGGCCCCCTCTCCCTCCTGCAGCACACCTCGACTAAGGAAGGGGGGGGGCACCGACTGACCCTGAGAACGCTGTCTGTCCACTGGGGTGGGGGTGGGTCTGGATGGGGAGCTGGTGGCCCCGGCACACCTTGTTCTTGGGTTGTGCATCCAACAGAAATACACACACAGCACAGCCTTAGCTATAGATGCACAGGCAGACAGAGTCCCTCCAGTACGAGACACGCACACATACACACAGTCTCATTCCCTCCAGTAGGAGGCGCACACACACACACACACACACACACCAGTAGGAGGCACAAGCGCGTGCACACACAGTCTCGTTCCCTCCAGTAGGAGGCACGTGCACCACACACACACAGACACACACACAGTCTCATTCCCTCCAGTAGGAGGCGTGCGCGCACACACACACGCACGCACACACACGCACACACACACAGTCTCATTCCTTCCAGTAGGAGGCATGCACGCACACACACACACACACAGAGAGTCTCATTCCCTCCAATAGAATGCGCACACTTGATATGACTGTGCAAACAGACGGCCTCATCAGTCCTATTCCCTCCAGTAGGGGGCAGCTGACAAGTGTGTGGGTGTGTGTCCACACACCCCTTGCTGCCTCCCCGCTCACCCAACACTCTCTCTTCCACCCCAGGTCACTTACTCCTCCTCATCTCCTGGCAGCTATGTGGTGAGTTTCTGCCCGGGGGGGGCTGGGAAATCAGGGGTAGGGGGACGCCGTAACCAGAACAGAGACCTGCAACCACGGTGGAGCGTGGCAGAGTGCCCTAGCGCTGGGTATGCCAAGACTCAGCCTGGGCAGGGGCGTGGCTCTCTCCTGGGGAGCCCTGGTTGTAAACAGTGGTTGCAGGATGGGGGAGGGTATAGGGGTTCTCTCTCTTTCCCTGTACCCCAGTCTCTAGCATCCCTTTCCCCATGTCTCCCTGCAGGGCCCCCCTGGAGGCGGTGGTCCCCCTGGTACCCCCATCATGCCCAGTCCCGGCGGTGAGTACCTGGGCTGGGGCAGGGGAGGGGATGGAAGCAGCTGCCCCCCCGGGGTCCCTGCAGCCTCCCTGACACGCTTTCGTCTCCACAGACTCCACCAACTCCAGTGAGAACATGTACAGTATGATGAACCCCATCGGCCCCACCGGCTCCCGGCCCACTGTGAGTGGCACCCCCAGTTACCAGACTACCACCTGCCAGCCTCAGTACCCTTTGCTCCACCCATCTCACCCACCACTCTACCCAGCCCTCCCATCTCCTTTACTCTGCCCAGCTGCTCTTCTTTCTTACCTGCCCATGCCTGCCCCAGGCACAAGTCCCTGATCCCTGGCACTTCCCAACTGGTAACACAAGCAGCAGCCTCTTGGGAGATACTCTGCCGCTGCCCCTCGATCCCCACCCACAGCCCCTGCTCTCCCAGCCCTGGACTCTCCCCGGCTCTGCCGCTGCCCCTCGATCCCCACTCATAGCCCCTGCTCTCCCAGCCCTGGGCGGCCCCTGCCCCCAGGTCTGCCAGTGCCCCTCAGTTCTCACCCACAGCTCCTGCTCCTCCAGCCATGAGTCTGCCTCTCCAGCTTTGTTCCTGCCCTTCAATTTCCACTTACAAACCCTGCTCTCCCAGCCCTGGGCTGTCCCAAGCTGAGGCTGCTATTTTGTGCTGCATGTTTTTTGGGTACAGGGGCCTAAGCCACGAACCCCACCCCAACTATCTCCAGCGCCCCCCTCCCCATCTGAATCCCCGCTCATTCTCCTCTCTTCACCCAGCTCTGACTCTCTTTCTGTCGATTGCAGTTTCCCATGGGGCCCGGCCCTGATGGCCCCATGGGTGGAATGAGTGCGATGGAACCTCATCACATGAACGGATCCTTAGGTAGGTCAAAGCCTAGAGCCGGGGGGAGGGGGATGCGGGTGCTGGGAGCCAGGATTCCTGGGGTTCTCTCTCTCTCTGCCCTTGACTCCATGGGTCCCTCCCCATGGGATTTTACCCCCTGCCCCAGAGATTCTGTACTTTCCATGCCTGTTTTTCCTATCAGCCTTGGTGCCCCCCCCCCACTGGCTCCCACTGCACACAGGACAGAGCTCTGTATTTACACAGTGGCCTGGGAGCCAACAGCACCACCTTGTGCCTGCCCGCCCGTGACTGCCAGGGATACCATGGTGCCCCTTCCGCTGCTGCATGGGAGACAGTGGGAGGACGTGGCCATGGCCCTAGTGAGCACTGAGCATGGAACAGCCACCCTTGGATATGGCAGGGGTACGCAAGGGGTGCCAGGGTATGGGCAGGGCTGTTCTGATTGGCACTCACAGCCGTGCTTCTCCTTCCAGGCTCCGGGGATATGGATGCCCTCCCCAAGGTGAGTGGCATCGCCGTCCGGCTTGGGGGCACACTGCCTGGTGGGGCTGAGGTGGGCACAATACCATGACTCTCTCTTAGCACTTTTGGGGGGTCATGCCACCGCCCGTGTGGCTCAAGGGATTGATGGGGCATGGTGCCCATTCGGTTGGCGGTCCAGCAGGGGCACAGTTCCTGTGGGCAACGACGTGTCCTATGGATCTGGTGGTAGTGGGATTCCAATGCCTCGTCTCTTAACCCCTGTCTCTGTACCCCTAGAGCTCCCCCAGTAACATGGCAGGCATGACCAACGCCCCGGGCACCCCACGGGATGATGGCAGCGAGATGAGCGGCAATTTCTTAAACCCGTTCCAAAGCGACAGCGTAAGGGTCTGCGGAGAGCGGGGGTCTCGTGGGGGGCAGGGGGGCACAGAGGGCGGGGTGCTCCCTGGCACAACAGGACCGGGTCGGTGGTGGCGCCTGGGGACTCCTTGCGCTGGAAGCGGCTGTCGGAGGTGCGAGGAGATGGGACCCCCTCCCGCTCGGCTCAGCCCCCCCCTGCCCGCTAACCCTTTGGTGTTTCCCATCTGTCTGTCTCTCTAGTACTCGCCCAGTATGACAATGAGTGTGTGATGAGGACACTCCGGCCCCAGCAGAGCCAGCCCGACGCCCCCGCCGGCCTAAACCCTATTTAATAAACCACCCAAACACACCAGAGTGAGCACTCCTGGCCTTGCCCTGGGCCGCCACCCCTACCCACCTGGCACCCACCCAGCGCAGCGCCCGTGGCACCTGGGAGCAGGCCCACGCTGCTCTGGACTCGCGGACTTTCATGGCACTGGGTGGGTGGGTGGTTGTGACCTTGGCTGTCAGTTCCTGGACTCTGTTGGACTCCCAGCCGGCGAGGGGGTCATGCTCGCCACCACCGATCCCTGGCCTCTCTTGGACACGTGGCAGGGGGCCATGCTGCTTGGTGCCGATTCTCTGGACTCACTTAGACACTGCAGCCACCACTGCAGGGGGCTGAACCCGTTTGGACTGAGGCCTGGACTCTGTAGACTCCTGGAAGCAGGGAGGGGGGTTAGTACCATGGGGGGGTGGGGGGTGTTTGGCACCAGTGACCTGAATCCTGTCGGACGTACAGCAGCGGGCAGCGGTTTGTGCCTGGTAGTGCCAGTTCTTGGACACTAGGACTCAGCTGGACATTTGGCAGGGAATGTGGGTGCCCATTGCCATGGGGGCTGGGGGGGCATCATTGGCTGATACTGCGGCTGGGGAGGGGGGTTCCGATAGGCATCCTAGGAGCTGGGAACTGCCCTAGGGAGGCGCGGCAGCCTTACAAGGACACCCACGCTGACGGGCACGGCTGGGCTGATGAGAACGGCCACACGTCCAGAGTCAGTGCCAGAAGGTGGAGCAGGCTCAGTAAGGGTTGGCATGTTGCCAGGACAACGGTCATCTGCCCATTTCACCCTCCTACCCGGGGGTGGGAAGTTTGGAGGCAGGACTGGGCAGAGTTCACATTTCCCCCTCCGCCCCAGTCCTCCCCTGCCCCTGCAGCAGTGATTGGAGGGGTGGGGTGCTATTTATCACCGACCCTTTAAAGAGCCTCCCCGCTCCGCTGCCTGCCCGTGCTAACGGCACAGTGCCCACAGGGGCTGCTCCCTGTTGTGTGGGAGCACTCCCTGCTGGAACTGAGCAAGCTGAGGGACATGGGGAGGCAGATTGAGGTAGGGGGTTATGCAAATTATTGAATGGATTAATTTGCATAAATGCCCCCCTTGAACTCCAGAAAACGCCCACTTTCTCTAATCCCCAGCCTGAGCCATCTGCCCCAGTGATTCTCCACCTTCCACCACAGGGTTTTGCCTGGAAATCTCTGGGCAATGGGCACCAGGGGGAGAAGGGGGTGGTGGAGGGAGAGCAGGCCTTATGGGCTGGGGGCACTTCCAGCAATGAGCCTCTCCCCCCCCCCCCCCCATACCCATCTGGTATCCATCCCCCTCTCCCTTAGCCTCCCTCAGCCATGCCCATTCCAAGCTCTGCTGTGGGGCAGGCAAAGATGAAACCCCCAACCGTCCTCCCACCACCCCCACTGGGGCAGTGGTTCCAGGGCTTGGGTATAGGTGGGGAGGGGGCTGAGCCAGAAGGGGACCCCGCCCCAGCTTGGCTCCACTCTGCGTATCATAAGCCCAGGTTCCACTACCCAAGGGACCCCACACCATCAGCCCCTCCAGCTGTGGGGCAGCCCATTGGCACAGCTTCAGGGGGTCTTCAGCCCCTTATGCCGCTTGCTCAGACACCACTGTGATTCCCCATCACTGTACATACCCTGGTGGGCACAGCCCCCTCCCCAAGGGACCACTTTGAACTTTAATATGAAGGATTTTCTCTCCTATTTTATAAGCATAAAGGACCTGATGTGTGTGTCCCCCGCCCCACTCCCTGCTGTACAGACCCTGCCCCCTCCCCCCATTAATTTTGTTATTTGCTGGTTTGGGTGCATTCCCACCCCTCCTGCCTCCAGCTTGATGTGAGTTACCATCCCACGGCAGGTGGGGGGGTGCTCTGTCCCATCAGTTCCCCAGCCCCCACGGGAAGGTTTCGTGCCCCAGCCGGCCCCCTACCTTTCTGGACGGGCCGCTCAGCGTGCTCTTAGCTTTTAGTTGTTCTGTCTAGTGGCTGCGGCGACTCTTTCTCGAACCTTTTAGACTGAAAGTTGCTTATAAAAAACCCCACAAAACCCTGCATCAATAAACGTAATTTGATTTTTTTTTCCTGTAGCCCAGTCTGGTGCCATCTCTGCTCCCCTCCCTCTCACGGAAGAGGAGACTAGCACCTCAGGCAAGGGAGAAGGGGAGCCGGGGGCTGGAATGACTCCCGCCCAATGAGCAGCTCCAAAAGCTGTTCCCAACCCACCAAAATAGGGTTTAAAAATTCAGGATCTATCAATTCCAGGAGTGTCAGAGCCAGACCGTCCTCTCTCCCACCCCTCACTGGCAGATGGGGACCATGGCCAGAACCATGATGCAACTGCCCCAGCACTTACAGGTCACCCCAGCCCTACCCCTAAACTTGCCTACCTGGGCTCCCCCAAGGAAATCCAGGAGTTGAAAAGCACTGGGATCAGTGCATATCGGCTTAGACAAGACACGCGTAATGCGGGAAGGGGAGCGGAGCTGAGTGGAACAGGCAAAGAGCTGTTATTTACACACACACCCCATCACATTAATGTTACAGTTTATCTGCAGAACTCACTGCTGGGGGACGTTGCAAAGGCCAATAATAGAAGCAGGCTCAAAAAACAAGTACTGAAGTTGACCTAGGATCAAGCAGTTGATGGTGGGAAGCCAGAGCAGGGATGGGAAGGTAGTCTCTGCTTAGGGGGAGCGAAGCTAGGAACCAGGGAATAATCCCATTTCCTCTAGAGCATCCCAAAGGTGCCAGCTGCTCGGCCTCTCATCCAGATGCACTGGAACCAACTCCCAGCCACACTGCCCCTCATGGCAATCGCCTCCCCCATACCCTCTGCGCCATGCCCTGCTTTAATGCCATTTCAATTTGGTTTAAAAGCAGCACCATAGAGATCAGACTTGAAGCAGAGAGGGGCTTCACGCACATTACACAAACAGGCAAGTTCTCACCCCTTCAACCATTGTTACCGCTTTCCTGGTGCAGGGGCATCTGCACGGTGCCAACCCAATTTGTGATTAGTCAAGGGGGCTAGAACCCACACAATTGAGGCCCAAGGACAGCACTTCACAACCAGCCTGTTGGGGCACACAGCTGGGGGGGGGGAAGCCACTCACATCCAGCAGACAAACGCCCCGCAGGATATTGAAACAGGACTTTGTCTAGAGGGAGACGGTTCTGTATTACGGGTCTAGGGTAAGGATCCAGATTACTAGTATTCCCCCTTGTCACACCCCTTCCTATGAGCTCAGAACGCTCCCACCCTCCACCACTGACTGTTGCTAAACCCAGCAGCAAGACTGCCAGCGTGGGACAACGGGGAGTTGTGCCCAGCACCCCTCCTGCAGATGCAGCAGAACAGACACACCCCCCCCAACAGGTAGACAGGCACATAGACACCGCGCTGACTCACTCCAGGTTTATTTGACAACACAACATTCTATTTCGAATTTCCTCCATTCGAGAGAGGGGTGGGGGGAGACAGGCACACAGTGGGGAGAGATCACACTCTGCCAAAACAAACAAAAGTCAAAAAATTCCTAAACCCCAAGAATACAAAACAGTCTGGGGAGCCAGTGCCCAACCCACCCCCTAGTTGTCCAGGCCAAGGAGGTGGGCATCACCCCTGTCCCCATTGCTGCCCGGGCACAAGAAGCCGTTGAGGTGGGCAGCAGCAGGTTTCTTGTGGGAGACAGGGCACTTGGGTACGGCGACCGGGTGGGCGCGCTTGGGACCCGCACACGGCCACTGCATCTTGTGCTCCAGCTGCATGTGGTTCAGGGGGGAGAGACCCACGCAGGCCCTGCCAGGGGAGCAGAGAGAGAGCACAGCATGAGGGGCAGAGGCATGGCCAGGCCCATAGCACAACCATCCAGCACAGAGGAGGTACACATCCTGGCAGCATGCTAGTGGGGGGAGAGGGTAGTTGCTATGGTTACCTGGGCAGGTTCTTAATGGGACACGGTCACAATGGTTACCTGGGCAAGGTCCCCAAGGGGAGGGAGACAGAGCTGTCTGTTGCAGTTACCTGGCCAGGTTCTTGCTGGCAAAAGGGGGAGGGGGAGTTACCATGGATACTTGAGTACACCCTGATAGCAGGTCAGGGGTTGGTTGTCATGGCAACAGGTTCTTGGTGGCAGGAGGAGGCAGTTGTCATGGTTATCTAAAGCAAGACCCCAATGGTAGGGCAGAGGTTGGTTGCTATGGTTACTGAGCTGGTTCTTGACAGCAGGAGTTTGGGGGCGGGGGGGCAGGAGCCCTTGCCAACATTACCTGAACAATAGCAGGAGGGTGGGGTGGTTCCTGGTGGCAGGAGAAAGAGGGGCTAGGGCTGGATTCTGTGGTTACCAATAGTTCTTGATGGGGGACTGTTGCCATAGTTACCCACAATGGGGGTAGGGGTCAGCTGCTGCAGGAGTTGAGTAGAGGAGGGGGCAGTTGTCACGGTTACCTGAGCAGGTTCTCGATGGCAGCACGTTGACGGAAGAGCGCATTAACCACAGGGGCGCCCTCAGGCACCAGCGGGGCCTTGCAGAGGAAGCCGAGCAGGCCCAGGACGCTGTGCAGCGGCTGTGGTTCCCCCTCGCCCTCCACCCCCACCCGGATTCGCTGGCACAACTCCGCCAGCACAGCCAGGTCCAGGATGATGGGGGCTGCCAGCAGCGAGTCCTAGGAGGCACAGGAAGGGGGGAAGCAATGAAAGGGGGCACTGAAATCCACCTAGAGGGAAACACACACACACACACACACCCCCGGCATCCCCAGCCAAGGCATCCCAGAAGCCTGTCCCACATACGCTACCTCCCTCTGCCAACAGCCCCAGCGAGGGCACCCCAGCCTTGCCACACAACACACCTTCACCCTCAGGCACCCAACAGGGCTGCGTCAGGCTGGACGCACCCTGGGGAGGGGGGCACCAGGCCCAGGCCTGTCCCCAGAAAGTGGCATTTGAAGGGGCCAACAGAAGCAACACCAGCCCCAAGTGGCCACCCCAGACCTCTCCCTGGCACTGCCCCCGCCACACCTCACAGGTGTTGTGGATGACGATGGTGTTGGTGCCGCCCAGCAGGATCTCGGAGGTGTACTCATCCAGTGCCCGCTTGCTGTCGCCCACGTACGGTACATACTTGATCACCACCTGCAAAGGGGCGGGGGGGGGGTGAGGCACAGAAAAGAAACTGGCTCCCGTAGGGCAACCCCCTTGCAAGGTCAGGCCAGTGGGGCGGGGACAGGGCACCCAACCGCAGCCAGCAGGGAGAGCAGTCCCGAGAGCCAGGCACTGGGGACCAACACGGGATCAAACTCCTTCCCCAGCAGAGACTGGCACTTGCCATCAATGGGACCCGCTTCGGGGGGCGGGGAGGGGGGGTTGGAGAAAGATCTGAAATGCAGCCTCCAGCTCCGTCGTCTGCTGCAGGTAACACCCAGGGGGACTCCCCTCTCCCCCTCAGAGCAGCTGCCCTCCTTCCTCCCCCCCCCCACTCACGCAGTGGTCAGGCCGCTCGCCCGGCCCAAACAGCACTGGATTCGACTTCACCATGTCGTCCACCACGTTGCTCTTAGAGATCTCCTTGGAGCGGAACTGGGCTGGCGCCGACAGGTTACGCCCATCATTGTTGCCCAGGTGATTGTAGCTGACAATGGAGACGGGCTGCGGGGAAGGGGGGGGGGGGCAGAGCATTTAGCAACATGTCGAGCGTGTCTGCAACCCAAGGAGGATGCTCTCCCCACGTCACACCCAGCTCTGCCGCTGCTCCTCAATCCCCCCCTGCAGCCCCTCCCCCCTCTCCCAGGGCTAGTCTAGGCCCAGCCACATTGATCTGCAACCCAGACCAATCACGGCTCCATTAGCGGCTCTTCCCCCACCAGCTTATCCAGCCACACGGCTTCACCTTGAGCCCAGAGCTGATCAGGAAATCCACCAGCACCGACTTGAGCTTGGTCTGCCCCGACTTGAAGTCGTCTCCAGCAATGAAGACCCGGTGCTGGATGGCGAGCTCCACTGCCCCTGGTACAAAGGTGTTCTGGGGGGAGCCATTGATGTAGGCGCAGCCCTCCAGGATACTGGCCACCGCAAACAGCGTCGAGGGGGAGACCTCCAGGCCACGCTGGGGAGACAAGGGCATCAGGCCCAGCTCATGGGGAAACCCCCACCTCAACACACACACAGCCACCCCACCTCAGCAGCAGGAAGGGACAGAGGACCTCAGAGCTTCACCTACAGCAGAGCCGTTCAGTCCCTCTCCCCCAGCCCTGGGCTCCCCACAGCTCTGCCCCTCAATCCTCACCCACAGCCTCTGCTCCCCCACTCCTGGGCTCCCCGCAGCTCTGCTGCTGCTCCTCAGTCCCCACCCACAGCCCCTGCTCCCCCAGTCCTGGGCTCCCCCCAGCTCTGCCCCTCAATCCTCACCCACAGTCCTTGCTCCCTCACTCCTGGGCTCCCCCCAGCTCTGCCCCTCAATCCCCACCCACAGCCCCTGCTCCCCCAGCCCTGGGCTCCCCCCCAAGCTCTGCCACTGCCCCTCAATACCCACTTGCAACCCACTGCTCTTCTGACCCCGGCCTCTCTACTACTCCCTCAGCGTCAGCTTAAGTTGAAGGAGAGCAGGAAGGTCTAGGGGGAGCCTTAGTCTCACCTCAATGGCCTGCAGCAGGTTGTCAGCGGTGTCATTAACACCTGGTCGCACATCACAGAAACGCTCAGTGTTGGCTGTCCAGAGCACAATCACCTTGTCAACCCCACTGGAGACCTTGAAATCCCGGATATCCTGGCGGATCTGGGCCACCTGGGGAGGCATGTTGGCACCGCAGGGTGCGGATGGAGAGTGTGTGCTCCTGATCCCACAGAGGAGAAAGCTGCTTTCCAGCCCGGCCCCAACCATCACTAGCAGGGCTGGCCTTCGCCCACTCTTCTGGCCCCCTGCGGCAAACCCTCCTCCAGGGCCCCCCAGAAGGTGCCCTCAAGGGGGCAGGGCCACAGGGAAGGGATCACCAGGGACCCTACAAATTCTAAGGCCGGCTGTGGTCACTAGAAATGGTGCTTCCCCGCTCCCCCCTCCCCCCATAGCCCATCCTACCCTGCAGGAAGCATGACACCACACACACCCTGGCATCACCCACCAGGCTCAGGGGCTCTAGGGCAGGAATCAGCTTGGCAGCAGCACATGCAAAGAGGATCTAGGGATCGTGGTTGATCCTAAACTAAACAGTCGGCAATGGGATGTGGCGGCAAAAAAGGCAAAACCAGTTTAGGCTGCAGCCACAGAAACCCTTCCCTCACACTCACCTGCGCGGCCTTGGTCCCACTCAGAACGTGGTCGGCTCGCTCCTCCTGATTGGCTGCGATGAATTCCGGGATGTAGATGGAAGGGCGGGGCTTCATGCCCTCCATGTGGGGCCGCAGCTGCTCCTGGAGCTGCCAGTCGATCACCTGGGCTCGGCCCATGGCGTCTGCCAGGTTCATGGAAGAGATGTCCCAACCTGGGAGGGGGTGCAGCAGTGAGGGGAATGGTGACTCCTCCTCCCTCCCCCCCCGCAAACACAGGCACAGACGGGGGGGGTGTCCTGCTTCTCCAGACACCCCAAACTCAGCCCCGGTGCCCCCACATCCCTGCCTGTGACACTGAAAGGTGTTGGCGTGTCCCTCCTGGACACTCCCCACCCGCAAACCCAGATACACGCCTCCCCCCACCACGGCCCCTCCCCTGCTGGCCTCGCCTACCATCAAAGACGATGTCGTTAGGGTGCACCATGGGCAGCAGGTCCCGGAAGGGCACATAGACCTCACCAGCCGGGCCGGTGCCCAGGCAAGACGTGGACGTTTGCAGCAGGGAGCCGTAGTAGTTGGCATGCTGGGAAGGGAGAGGCAGAGCTAGCGTCAGCACTGAGCTGCAAGGAGGCACCCAACAGCCAGGAACAGGCGCCTCCCTGCGATTCCCTCTTGGGAACAGGGACGTCCCAAACCGGGGGGGGGGGGGGGGCAATTAATAAAGCCTCCCCCAAGCCCCGATCCCAGTGGGGCTGGCCCAGCACAGCTCCCAAGCCCGGGGCATAGGGACACCAGCCTAGAGTGAGTGGGGGTCTGAGGGTTAGGCACCGTGTAAGGCCCCAGGCTGGCCTCACCTCCTAGCCCTGGGTGTGACCCCCTAGCTCCCTAGGAGGGACCCCTTCCGCAGCTCCGCCGACTCACTTACCTTGCGGCCAGTCTTGGTCATCCAGGAGAGGCCAAGCTTATTGGCCAGCACAGCTGCTGTTACTGTGGTGCCATTGTTCCCGCCCCAGCCCACGAGCATCACGCCCAGCTTGGGCACCTGTCTCTCGGTGCGGAAGGTGAGCCGGGTGGCGCATGGCTTGACCTGCGGGGAGACACGGTGAAGCAGGGGCCAGGCAGACCGAGCCTGCATCCCAGCCAGGAACTGCAGGATCAGACAGTGGGCAATTTCCCCCAATTCCCATTGCAAATTCAGGATTCATGGCACGTCTGGGCAGTTTGTTACTGGGGAGGAGGTGCCCAGGCAGGCACCAGACGTTTTCAAAAGGGAGCTGCAGTAAAGGGGGGGGGGAGGAGAGAGCCAGTGCCAGGATTGAGTCATAGGAAGACACCTAACCAGCCAGGCATGGGCTCCTCCCACCACCACAGCAGGACTCCAGAGTTCCCCTGAGAGGGCTTTGGGAGGCAGCATGGCACTGTTCACTTCCCACCCTCTCCGGGTTGCAGCAGCTTCCCTGCTGGGGACAAAGCTCTCCAGGGGGCTGCTGAGGGGCAGCAAGTCTGAGGCCAGAGCAGGAAGTCTTCCAGCCCCCAATCCTAGGATTCCACTAGGGCTCGAAGCCTGAGCCCGTTACAGTCAGGCATCTAAGTTGTACAGAGACACCCGCCCAGTCAGGAGTGAGCTCCTCCTGGCACCACCATGGGACAGGACTCCCTGGCTTTGGTTCCGGGGAATCCAGCCCCCCCATCTAGGATCCACCTCAAGACATTTGAATTTGTGGAGCCGTCACAGCTCTGGGCTCCCTGTGCCGACGGGCAGAGTTAAGGGTAACTTTCAGGAACTTAGAGGTTCCTCGAGGTCCCTATGCAATTCTATGCAAGGGACAAACAGCTAAGCCATTCCTCACTTCTCCTAGGTCAGAATAACCCCCACCCACTTGGTCCTTTGACCCATCACTTGAGCACTCATCCCTCTCCATCCACCCCCCTTGGCTCAGGGGCTTCAGCTCCAGGACAGGCAGCACTGGGCAAAGTCCCAGGGCCGCTCTCTGGTACCTTGGTGATGCCATTCTCCTCTGACACCTGCGTGGTGCTGTACAAGTACTTGGCCTCGATGAAGTCCTTGCTGTAGGTCACATCAGGGCTCTCTACCACAAAGGGCTCCGCCATGGTGCCAGGGTCTGGGGCAGAGAGCGCTGGGCGTTAGAGACACAACCAGGGGGAACCACCCCAGAGCAAGGTATCTGGAGGAGCCCTGCTCTCTGCCTGCAGCATCCCAGCCAGAGGCTCCTCCAGCCAGGGTCCCCCAACAACTCTCACAGAAAGGAAGTTTCTCCAAATTTAACTGAAGTCACAATTGCTGCAGCCTGTAGCCTGTACATCGAATACGCCTCATGTTCGGCCCACTAAAGAAGTTGTTCAACTTTTTGTTGCCTCCTTTTAGATATTTAAGAACTGCTCTCACAGCCCCTGTCTCTCTTTCCTCCCTATGGCTTGTCATCCAGCTACTTTGCCATTCTAGAAGGACTGGCTGTATTCTTAGGTGGTAGGGCCATAAACGGCTCAGAGAGGAGACCCCTGACCTCTAGTAGGGAATGGATCACTCCATGACCGGGATTTCTCGGAAGCTGCTGCCATCAGAGACAGGACACTGGGCTGGATGGACCATCGGTCTGACCTCCCCTCCGGGAGAATGCAGACCTCCTGGTTCCCAGACCCTCTATCAAAGGGGTAGCTAATAGGGAGAGGCAGTGCAGCTGCACGGGGGTCCACAAGTGCCGCCCGGTGTAGCTGCACCCCCTGCCGCTGGCAGAGGGGCCCCATTCCTCCTCCTGGGAGCAGGGGATCCCGAGGCGGGACAGGGGCGCCTCAAGACGGAGGCCCTGCCTGCCCAGAGCACTAGCCGGGGGGGGGGGGCTGTGATGTAGGGGGGGGGGGGGGGGGGGGGGGGGGGGGGAATCCGGGCCGGGTCGGCCCCCTCTCCGCCCTCACCCACCCGCGCTGCCGTCGCTGTCGTGGGGCGCTCAAGTGGGTTAGGCCGGCCTGCTGCACGCTGGGTCGCTCTCGCTGCTGCTGTTGCCGCTGCTGCTGCCCGAGCCCCGGTAGAGAGATTGGATCGCACCCGGCTCGCAATGCTTCGCAGCCCGGGACTTAACCAGCTCGCCGAGCCCGCCCCCTCCAGGCTCCGCCTCCCCGGAAAATTTCCATCCGCTGCGGATCTTCTTGCGCCAGCCCCCGGCCGGCCGGGCATGTGCGCGGGGACCCACTGACCGACCGGCCGGGAGAGACTTGGGCGGTATCATCCGCCCCCCCCATGCGCCTTGGAGACTTGTGCCCGGCCCCGCGTGGGCTCCCCCTCCCCTGCCCGCTTCTACTTGGGGATCCGTGGGATCCCCCGCCGCCCCGGGAAGCGCATGGCCCTAGCAGGCAGCGCACGATCCCATCCCCATTACATCCCGCTCCAGGGAATGCTTTGTGCCTTGCACGCCCCCCCAGCCCTGTTGGGGCACTGCTGCCCCGTCCCTCCCCCGGGAGGCTCGCTCTGCCCGGGGGCGGGGGCTCGCTGCGGAAAGAGGACTAAGGGGGTGTGTGTGGAATGTGGAGCCTTCACCCGCCGTGGGGCACTTTACTTCCCTCCAACCGGAGCCCCCTTCCACCCTGCTCGAGCTGAAAGGCCCCTGTAGCCCTTGACCTGCTTCCCGTCCCATTCTCTCGCCCAGCCATTCAGACGCACCCTCACATCGGATCACTACCCCCAGCCCCCTCCCAGCCCCACTCCACCCCCTGCTTCCCCATGGGCCCCTCAGCAAGAACAGGGTGTGAGCGCTTTGTCCCCACCTGCCCTACCTGTTAGACAAGTCACCAAGGCCTTGGGGCACAGTAAATGATTGGCCAGGGGTGGGGGCTGGGGGGCACGCTTGTAAATGGGTCTCAGCAGACACAAATATTGCCTCACCGCCGGCTATGAAGGAATTGGTGCTCGCCCGGCCGGTCCTCTGTGGCTCAGTGCTGCAGGCACATCCTGGGTGCAGCAGGACCACAGGATCTAGGCTCCCCAGCCCCTTTGTGCACCCAGAAAGGACGGGTAACTGGCCCAAGGTCCCACGGGGAGTCTGTGGCAGAGGCCCCGGCAAGTCCCTTAAGGGTGCTCTGTGTGTGTGTCTGCCCTGTCTTTGTACACTGGGGGCAAGGCTGGGCACTTGCCTTCCCCCAGGAAGGGGGGCGGGGGCTACACCGGAGCAAGGACCCTGCACTGGGGTCCCCCCTGGCTGTACACCCACACCCTGTGGCAATGGTAGCTCAGCGGTTCCCATCCAGTCCCCCAAGCGGCTGCCAGCAGGGCCCCTGAAGTGGCAGCATAGCTCTCAGGGGGGCTCCTGACGGGCCCCGTAGAGTAAAGGGGGAAGGTCTCACCCCACTGAGATAAGCCCTGCCCTCCCCCAGAGACTCCACCCCCTTGCCCCTGAAGGGGCCCTGAGCCTCTTGCTGCACCCCTGGATGGATGCGATGGGGCCTCGCCTTGCCTGGGGCCTAGCATGTCCCACCCTCCACTAAGCACCTTGCTCTCCAAAGGGGCCCCAAGTGCTTTGTGGGGGAACCCCTGCCCCCCCAGTGGGCAATGACCAGACACACACACCCCCTCATCTTGCTCTTCAACGTGGGCAGACACTGCATGGCACCCTGGCCTTCCACCCCAGTGCAGGGACGCCAAGGCAGATACCCCATGCCGGCGGCAGAGGGCCGGCCAGCCAGCTCCCCTGATCAGTATTCTGCTGGCATCGTCTTTGGGGAAAGCATGGGCCCTGGTCTCTGAAGCAACCGCCAAGCCCAGCCCAGCGCGAGGGGATTGGAGCAGGGCCTGGGAGCACCGGTATCGCCTGCAGCCGGACAATGCTTTCCTTATTGCCCAGGGCAGAACACAATGAGCCGCTGGAATCCTGAACCTCAGCACATTGTGGAAACAAAAATAACATTTCTTTGTCCCATAATCCTGGCTCCAAGAGGCTAGGCTGGCTGCTGCCAAGGCCAGGAATGCTGGGTATATTTCCACTGGCTCCTCTGCTTTGCTCTCTCCCCAGATGGGCAGTCAGATGTGCCCTGGGGACTTATGTCCCCCTCTGGCATGTGACCAGGGTGATGGCGCTGCAGCCTGGCAGACTAGCATTTTCCATGGCAGAGGGGCAAAGCTGTGCCAGGCAGCTGCTGACTGGAGCAGTGGGCACCAGCATGGAAGCTGTGCTGAGGCTGGACCTGGAGCAATTCCCAGGGAGCCATTTTGAACAATGGGGTCCATTGGGGGGGGGGAGATGATTTGGGGGTTCCAGTCTCTGCCTGGAACTGGGAACTGAATACACAAAAGGAAACCCCAAGCAGGGAGAGGCCCAAGTGCCCACAAAACCCAGCCCACCCCCATAATTGGCCTCCTGAGGCCCTGTCTGGCCCTTATCCAAGCGCCTCCTGGTACCTGGCCCCATGACATTAACAAGGGCTGTGGACATGGCTTTCCTGACCAAATGTGCTTGGGATGCTCTGTCTCCCAAAGACGCAACCCCCTGGGATTCCCCATTGGCCAGCCTCTCATTTCCTAGAGCCACACTACACCCTGGTTGAGGTTATAGAGCTCTGGAAGGGATCCCAGGGTTGGCTGGGCTCCTCCTCTGGTCTCTGGACTCATTGTGAGCTCCCAGGCAGCGGTTGCTGCTTTAGGGTACATGTCCCCCACTGCCCGCCAGGCCCTGCATGGAATCATAGAGTTGGAAGATACATCGGAGGTCATCTAGTCCACCCCCTGCTCAGTACAGGAAATCCACAGTTCCACCATCCCTGACACTGAAAACCTCCACTCCACTAGCCAGTCTGTTCCACTATCGAACAGCTCTTACCATTAGGAAGTTCCTCCTAATGTTTAACCAAAACCTGTTTTCTTATAATTTGAGTCTTTTTTTTCTAGTCCTGCCTTCAGGGGCAAGAGAGAACAAGTCTTTGCCATCCTCTCTGTGACAGCCCTTCAGGGAGTGGAAGATTGCTATCATGTCTGCCCTTAAGGAGGCGCTAGCCCTGCTGGTTATCGAGCCATCGTCCGCTCCTGCAGCCATCGGAGGTGGCCTTGGGAGGAGGCTTGGGGCACAATACTGTTCTAAAGTGACACCTAATGGTTTAACCGAGGGGCTGCTTGCCTGTGAGGGCAGGGCTGATCGGCAGCTCTACAGCGTACAGAATGAAAGGTGCTGGGTGCAGCAGTGTGGGGCAGCCGCCAACACCAGCAGAATTCCAAACAGCTGGAATATGTTAGTTAAGGTATAACAGCTCAAGCAGAGATTTTCTTATGATGAAACTACAGGCAGTTAAGGAGGCCAGAATCCTCGGACATATTAAAATAAAGGGCATGGAATACCTTTTGCAAACTAAGGAGAGGACACAAATGCCAACTGGCCAATAACAGACGCGTGAACAACAAGAATATGTTTTAATGGGATGTGGGACTGTCAGGGAATGGTTGGGACTAAGAGGGATTGGGTGGAATGACAGGGAGGCGGCTAGGGGAATCAGGTTAAACAGCAAGGGATTGGGTGGAATGACAGGGCGGAATGCCATGACAAGCAGGTACAAGGTTCTTGGTGAAATGATAAGTGAGTGGGAAGAGTGACAAGGAGACCATGTAAAGCATTCCTGTCATTCCTCTCACCCTCCCTGGGTCCTTCCTCATCATTCCACACCTCCTCCTCCCCCCACCCCACAAAATGCAGCGCCATTGAATTGCTTTGTAGCCAGTTAAAACCCATTATATTCACTGATCCCATTCTTATTGCCGTTATTGTTTCCAGTGGGTATTATGTCATTTGTTTCAGTGTGATGAGGACCATTATTATCAAGCATTTATATAGCACTGTCAGTGTCCTTCCTGAAAGCATCAAGACCACGGAACAAGAATTTTTGTTTAAAAAATGCTTACGATCCCAAGTTTCCCATTAACATCAAATCAACAGCAAGGCCACAACAACAAAAGATAGCTGTACTATTTCCCCCTTTCAGAAACACCTGCTCAAGGCAATGTGAAAAGCAAGTATTTTTAAGTTTTCCCAGTGGGTCAAAAAGCAAATAAATCCTTTGGAAAAACTTCAGTTCTGCCTGAAATCCCCCTGCCCCCCCCCCCCCTACATTCAGTGAGCCCAGAAAATATACCAATCAATGTAAACTTTGGACCTGGACGGTCACTCTGTTGATGAGCTGGTCCAGCGTTGGAACAGCTTGCTGGAGGAGGCCATTGACAGGGTGGCTCCAAGACACCCTCTGTCTCATCACTGCAGGGCCCCTTGGTTTACTGAGGGGCTGCGGGGGTTGAAGCAAGTAGGCAGGAGGCTGGAGCGATGCTGGCGTCGGACTCAATCTGACTCTGACCGACTTCTCCATAGGGCCCATTTGCTGTCCTATGTTGAGGCTGTGAGGACAGCAAGGAAGGAGTTCACGGTCTTGGCCCCTCGTACCTCAGGGACCGCCTCGCCCTCCGCGCCCCAGAGCAACTCCTGCGGTCTGCCGGGGGTGCCTTCTTGGAGGTCCCCCGTGTTAAGCAGGGGGGGGGCACGATGGAGAGGGCGTTCTCAGTAGCTGCGCCTTTGGAATTCCCTCCCGGAGGAAGCTCGCCTGGCCCCAAGCCTCTTAACATTCCGGCGAGCTTGTAAAACCTGGCTGTTTGCCCAGGCCTTTGGGGAGGGTGCGTTAGTGGGTTTTTATCCCCCTACCCTTCCTTAGTTTTTGTTATAATTTTGTCTCTCCCTGTTTTAATTGTTGAGATTTTTATGATGTTTTAAATATTGTATATATTGTTTTAGGTGAGATTGGTTAGCCGCCCCGAGCTGTTTGCAGGAGGGGCGGGGTATAAATATATTAAATAAATAAATAAATCAACTTTCAAAGTTCAGCAAGAAGTCCCCCCCCCAAGTATCAGATCCCTCAGGGAGAGGGGACAAAATCACAACATAAAATAGCAGCAGGTTTGCCCTTTCAGAAATGTTGTATCCAACCACACAACTCTATCTCCAAAGTAACTATTCTTTTTAAAGTTTTCACACTGCAGCAAAATAATAATAATAATAATAATTAATTGAAAAGTTAGCAAATAAATTCTTTGGAAAAACTTCAGTTCCGCCTGCATTCCACCCACACAGCCACCCACTGCACTCAGCCGGCCCGTGCTGCAGCTCCACTTCCTGCCAGCTGTTGCCCCGGGCAATGCTATAGAGTTGCAGGTGCCAGTCTAGAGCATCGGGCGATCGCCCACAACTCTATG
>QEPC01012541.1:2476441-2496350 GCA_003113815.1 Sphenodon punctatus
TGACTTTTTAATTTTCTCATTAGTCTTTTATGTGGGACCTTATCAAATGGCTTCTGGAAATCCAGGTACACTATATCTACGAGGTCTCCCTTGTCCACATGCTTATTTACACCCTCAAAGAATTCCAACAGATTAGTGAGGCATGATTTACCTTTGCTACATCCATGTTGACTCTTCCCCATTAAGCCATGTTTATCAACATGCCCAGTGATTCTGTTCTTAATGATAGAAACTATCATTTTGCCTGGCACAGATGTCAAGCTTACTGGTCTGTAGTTTCCAGGATCACTTCTGGATCCCTTTTTAAATATCGGGGTTACATTTGCCACCCTCCAGTCCTCCGGTACAGTGGCAGATTTTAGCGATAGGTTACATAGATCTGGGGCAATTCTGATTTTGCCCCACTGGCCTTGCAGGTGGGTGCAGTGCAAGGGGGGGCGGGGGGGGGAGAAGCTTCACTCTCCCAGCGCTGCTGCTTTTGCACATGTGCTTCTCACTAAAGCAATGCAGGGCCTCAGCAGTGAGGGCTTGAGGGCTCAGGGGAACGAAAGAGGGCACCGACACTTTTTGCCCTAAGGATCCACCATCCCTGGCTGCCCCAGAACAGAACTCATGAGTCAGGGGGCCCCATGCTCCCTCCCTGCTATTGGGCATGGGAGTGGGGATTTCAGCCTAGCTACGCCCAGCCCCAATAGGACTATATCGGGCTCTTTGGTGTTAAGGGTCCGGGTGGGGAGCAATCCCTGCATGGAGGTCAGAGTCTCCGTAATGCCACTCACCTGGACACGGACAGGATCTCTGCCCATTCAGAGCCAGGAGCCACTAGCGCAGGGGGTGGAGGGTGCGAACTCTGTTGGCGGAGACCCCCACCCCACAAACCCAGAGCTGAGCCCCTTTCCCCTGCTTACTATGGAGCACAGATGCTTGGGAACATCACAAACTCCTCGTCTTCTCTTCTTGGACACAACTCCAGGCGTGACAGTAACCTGAATAAACATGACCTGAATGCAGACACAGGGCAGGGAGGCCTGCTTGAGTCTGCAGGCAGCCTGGAACATGAGCTCAGAGAGGCATGCGAACTGTCCTGTTCCTCCCCCTCCAGGCCTGGGAAGGGGGGTCCAGGTCCACAGTCACAGAACCCGGTCTCCCCCTCAACCCCCAAGCTAGAAAACAGGGTCTCAGCCTGGGGCTGGTGACAGAAGAGGCAGAGGGTGGCTGCCATGTTGGGTAGACGGAGACAAAAAATGGTTCAGAGGAGATCTGAAAAATACATGTTGCAGGGCCTGCCTTGGCACCAATGCAAGCCTTGCAACATGTATTTTTCATAAGTTTCCTGGAAAAATGTGCGTATCTGGCAACCCTAGCTATGCCAAGAGGATTCTTCGTAATCCCTCCCCCAGCAAGCGCATTGGTGGGCTCTACGCCCCCCAAAATAGACAGCGATCACACAGGTGATGGGTGGATTCATGCTCCCACGTTAACGGGCAGCAGATTCAGGTTTCCAGATAAGGGAGGCTTCGGTGACAGGCTGGCTGGGGCCCAGGGGAGCCCTGCCTGCTGGTACGTTTCCACTGGCACCTCCTGACAGGCGCCAGCTGCTGCTTCCAAAGCATTGTGCTCCTGGGGTTCGCTCCTTCACCCCCCTCTGGAGCACGAGGAATAGGAATTGCTCAGAAGCAGGGAGGAGGCAGCAGTGGCGGGGAGCAAGCTACCGGCTCCTCCAGGGGTCAATGGCCAGCGGGAAGGGGCGTCAGGCAACCGGCTTCGCTTGCCAGAACCAGGCCTAGCCCAGACCCCAGCCATGAAGGCAGGGGAGAGAACAGGCCTTTGGTCTCTGCTCAGCCAGCCAGGGAGTGCGTGTTCCCCACCCTGCATGAAGATCCTAGCCCGTTTGCAAACCCACTGCAAAAAGGAGAGGTTCATTGTCGGGTTTGGGGCCAGGCTTCCAGGGGCTGCAGGTTCAGGCATAAAAACGGGTGCCTGTTTCCCACCCACCCCCATGTTAGTGCTTTGAGGAGTTTGAAAGAAAATCAGAAGCTTCAGGATCTTTCCTCCCTCAGGGAGAGCGGTTGAGGCAAAGGCCCAGAGAAATTGGATCCTTCTCATTTCTAATTTATTTATTTATTCACATTTATACCCAGCTCTTAAGGCTCAGGGCGGCATTGCGGCATATAAAAAGCCACATAAAATATTTTAAAATCCCCACCCGTTCCCCTAAACCCCTGTACTCAGTTCTATCCCTGCCTGCCTAACTATCCCAAGTCCCCACTGCTTCCTCAGTTCCCTTTCCCTCATGCCACCCCCTGCCCTCCAATATCCCCATTCCCTCATACTGGCACCCATCCCCCTTACACCCTCCCAGTCCTCTCAAACACCTGCAGCCCCCTCCACACATACCCAAGTCCACACTAAAACCCGTTCCCTTCCCCGTCACTCCCCTCAGATATTCCAAGCTCCATTCTCTCCCCCCACCGACCACTCCCAGAGCACCCTCGTATTCCCCACAAACACTTGCAGGACCTTTCTCCTATACAGCCTACACCAACATCACCCCCAGCATCACCCCAAGTCTCTACTAAGCCCCACTGCTTTCTCATTTATTACAGATGGGGAACTACAGCTGAGAGCCCCCCATATCCCACTGTCCTTCCAAACCACCCCCAGGGTGCCCCCTTGTATTCCACAGTCCCATGTATCCCCATACTCACGTCCCCACTGCATCTTTGTCAGCTCAAATCAAATCAAATCATTTATTATACGTGACCATAGGTCATTGTCAAACATATAAAACATGAATCAGGTGGCTTTCTCCCCTCAGAATAGCCCAGGAGATCAATGCCTGCAGAGCTCTCTTGCCCTCTTCTGACTCTCGCTTTGCTTAGCCTCAGCCCCACCCCTGCAGCAGTGAGTTCCACAGGTCAGTAGCCGATTGCAGCAGCCTGTCTGTGTGGTGGTTCTGAGATGAGCGCAGGAGGAAGGCAGACAAAGGGCCATCGCCCTGCTATCATGGAGTTGGGGCAAAACCTACCCTTTATTATAGATGGGGAACTACAGCAGAGAGCCCCCCCATATTCCATTGTCCTGCCCAACCACCCCCAAGGTGCCCCCTTGTACTCCAATAAGAGGGTGCTCTGGGAGTGGGAAGACAATGGCGCTTGGAATATCTATGGGGAGTGACAGGGGGAAGGGAACTCCTTTTAGAGTACTCCTGCTACTTGACGCCTTGCTGGAAACTTGCTGGAAACTGCGGCCCCTTTAAATTGTCAACTGCTTCGTTTCAGTACGCACCAGCGTACAGTTCCCCTGGCACATTAAAGTTTCAGCTGCTGACACTGGAGTCGATTGTTTAGACAATGAGGAGCAGCCGAAAGCCCTGGCTTGGGCTGCCAGGGCCGAGCCGGCTGGAAATTTCCACTGGCTGCAGGGTTGAGGTTCTTACCTGGTGGTGACGATGCCACAATTTGTGCCCGGTCCCTGCCCCAGAGCCCAAAAAAACTACAGTGGGGGCTACCCCTCACCCTCTGGGGACAGGAGGCAACACACCCCAGTGCAGCAGGAGGAATACAGGGGAGAGGACTGCGATCTGAGCCAGAGCAGGGCCTTGAAGCTTTCCCTCTCCAGGGGCACAACACCCGCCCCTCATCTCCCTGCTAGGACCAAACTGAGTCATCAGTGCTATGAACCAAGTCATGGCTTGTCTGGGTTTGTTGGGGTGTGTGGAAAAGAGACCCTTCCTACATCGGATATATCCTAGAGTGCCCCCTCCACCCCCCACCCGACCCCCATGATTCTGCATCATCTCCATCATTGTGATGGGTTTAAAAATGAGCTGCTTGTTTTTAAGGCCCTAAACAGCCTAGGCCCTGGTGCTACTCGAGATCTGTTCCTGGAATCTCACATGCCCAGATATTTGCATTCAGATGCCTCCCACTCTCTGGGGATCCCGCCAGCGCGTCGTAAGCTGGCGGGTGATTGGGCCTTTGCTGCGGCGGGCCCCTCATTGCCTCTCCAGCTGTCTGTCTCAATTCCTCCTCACCTTGGAAAAGCACCTGAAAACCTTTTTGTTCTTCTGGTGCTTTGAGAGGATCCACTTCTGGTTCCCCTTCATCTGGTTTTCCTCTCCCATTTAAATTGATTTCATAGTGTTTTATGGTATTTTAAACATTGTAAAGCGCTCCGAGACCCATCTGGGGGAGTAGCACCATATAAATAAAATCATCATCCATCTGCTGCCGCTACAGCCATGATAAGAGAGGCCCCTGCCCCAAGGGGTCTGCAATCTAGAATGGACGAGAAGAAGGGTGCCTAAGGAGACCTCCCTGAAGCAGAGATGTTGCAGGCCCCGTGCTCAGCTTAGCTGTTTATCTAGCCCCGGCAATGCACCCGGTGTTGGGTAATCAGTAACCAGAGCAGGTCCCTACTACAAGGAGCAGAGGGGGATCCTGGAGGATGGATCCATTGACAGAGAAGCATCAATGAGCGATCTATGGGGTGAGGCGCTAGGGAAGCCTGAGTCAAGAGCTGGCCCTAATACTTCACCTAAATCTTCTTTCCTGCAATTAGACTGAACCAGATTCAGGAAAAGGATTAGCTACATTCTCAGAGGATAGGGTCTACGGCTGTTAGCCAAGTACGCTGGGGAATGTAATCGCCAACTGTCTGTTGGGAGTGAACGGCAGGGAATGGATCACTTGTTATGACCTGTTGGGGACTTCAATAGAAAGTCCTCAACAGGGCAGAAATAAAATTCAAAATGCTCTTGCTAAGCTGGAGAACTGGGCTGAAACAAAATGAAGTTCAACAGAGATAAATGTAAAGTTCTACCTTTAGGTAAGAAAAGTCAAATGTACAAATACAGGATGGGGGATCCCTGGCTTGGCAGCAACACACGTGAAAAGGATCTGGGGGTTGTAGTTGATCACAAACTCAACATGAGTCCGCAGTGCGATGCAGCCAGAAAAAAAAGGCTGCATTAACAGAAGCATCATTTCCAAGTCACGAGAAGTAAGAGCTTAACTCTATTCTGCACTGGTCAGACCTCATCTGGAGCCCTGTGTCCAGTTCTGGGCATCGCACTTTGAGGAGGACATCGACAAATTGGAACGGGGTCAGAGGAGAGCGACGAAGATGGTCAGGGGTCTGGAAACCAAGTCCTAGTTTGAAGGAGCTGGGTATGTTTAGCTTAGACAAGAGAAGACTAAGGGGAGGCATGATAGCAGTCTTCCACTCCCTGAAGGGCTGTCTCAGAGAGGGTGGCAAAGAATTGTTCTCTCTTGCCCCTGAAGGCAAGACTAGAAATAATGGGCTCAAATGACAAGAAAGCAGATTTCGGTTAAACATTAGGAAGAACTTCCTAACGGTAAAAGCTGTTTGATAGTGGAACAGACTGCCTGCCTGGGGCGGTGGTGGGCTCTCCTTCACTGGAGGTTTTCGGACAGAGGCCGGACGGCCGTCTGTCGGGGATGCTGTAGCTGCAGATATTCTGCATTGAGCCGGGGGTTAGACTAGATGGCCTCTGAGGTCCCTTCCAACTCTATGAGTCTCCCAAGAGACTGAGAACAGCCATTGTCGGAGATAGGATGCTGGGTTGGATGGAGCCAGCCTGGCCCTTCTTGAATTCATCTCCTCCCAAGCGCTTGGGGGCTCTTGATTCTGTAGCCATTGAGTTGGAGCTTGTTTTTATACTATGCCGGGAGGGAGGAGCTCTCGGCTTGCGGATGGCAACCCTCAGAGGCCCCATACCAAGGAGGCGTGGTCTGGGAGCAGCCCCCGGCAATGGGAGATGCTGAGAATGCCGACACACATCCACAAGGACATTTCCAGGAGACTTACAGAGACGGGCTAAGTTAGCCTTGCTCTGTAGCGAGACGTCGTCCCCATACGTTTGTATCCTCCTACGCAGCCTGTCTCCCCCCTTCCTGGCAGCTCAGGGGAGGGAATTGCTCATGTTCTGGCTCCAGCTTTGAAATCTGCACCAGCTCCTTAGTCCCCCCAGCTCCTCCTCACGCACAGGTCAGGAAGGACTCTCTGGCCTAACTTCACAGCAGGCTACCGGTCTCTCAGCCAATCGCTAGTTAGGGTGCAATAATGGCAGCTAAGGACACCCGTGTTTTGTGGGTCAGATTAACAGGTTGTCCAGCCTGGCATCTTGTGGCAGCAAATCCAAGCTGTTAAGTGCGTGTGGAGTGAAAAAATACTCTCTTTTGTTTTAAATCAGCTGCCAGTTAGTTTCATGGCGTGTCCCCTAGTTCTAGTGCTATCGGGGAGGGTAAATAACCGCTCCCCCTAGCTACTCGTTCTAGAACACTCATGAGTTTATAAACTCATGATAAGAGCCATCAGGCTCAGGCCCACGGCCTTACTGGCCCAGTATCCTGTCTCTGGAGCTTCCAGGGGACAGCTTCTCAGGGAGACCTCAAGAGGAGATATGGGATAATCCACCTCCAGGAAGGAAGGTCTTATCCCAACCCCAGAGACCAGCTTCATAGAATCACAGAGTGTGAAGGTACCTCAGAGGGCATCTAGTCCAACCCCGCTCAATGCAGGAGATCCACAGCGGCAGCATCCCTGACAGACGGCTGTCCGGCCTCTGTGTGAAAACCTCCAGCCACCCCCGCCCTCGGCAGTGTCCGTTCTGCCATCAAACCGCTCTTACCTGTAGGAAGTTCTTCCTAATGTTTAGCCGAAATCTGCTTTCTTGTCATTTGAGCCCGTTGGTTCTAGTTTTGCCCTCAGGAGCGACAGGGAACAAGTCTGCTCCATCTTCTCTGCGACGGCCCTTATCGTGTCTCCCCTTAATCTTCTCTTCTCCAGGCTAGAGAAGCAAAGTGGTTTATACCTTTTCCCAACACTTGGCAGCATTAATCATTTAAGCACTGGCGTGTCCAATCAGCCCGAATCTTGCTCTGCTTTTGGCTGCCGTGGCTGCCTCATCCTGTACAAGCAGCGTGCGGTTCCTTATCACACTTCATAAGCATCATCCTTGCTCCTGTCTGACCAGTTATGAAATGGCCACTTTCTCCCCTGTTTTCCTAGCAGATTTACTTTAGCGTTTTTATTTTTTTAAAAACGTTTTTAATAGCCCCAGTTTCAGACCCCACTTGCCTCTGACCTGGTTTCCGTGCCCTCTAGAACAGACCTGGATCTCATCTGCCAGCCCAGGAGCTTTGCTGTGGCCCTATTTTGAGACTTCCGTTTACTCCATTAACCTTGAGCAGCCTAGCTGAGTGGATCAGGCAGCAATTAGTAGGCCACCCCCACCCCCAATTTGGGAACTAGCCTAGGGCAATTAGAGCCCATTCATACACAGATAACAGCGCAGTGTTACCAACATTTGGGATTTTATTACAAGGGTCAGTGCATCCTAGCGACTGGGACCAGGGAGAACAGGGTTCAAATCCCCTTAGCTATCAACTCACTGAGTGGCCTTGGGTAAGACACTCTCTCAGTCTCAGTCCCTCATCTGTAAAATAGGGGTAATGACAAGCCACCTCACAGAGTGGTTTTGAGGGTGAACTAGATCAGGACTGTAAATCACCATATAAACACTGAAAGTGCCATATAAAATGATTAATATTAGGACTGCAAGTCTGTACTCAATTTTATTTTTTTTCAGAATTCACCAAGGATCACAGTACTCAGTTCTGAATTTCTGAGTTCCAAGGCTCCGAGAACCAAGGTCGGTACTTGGAAAGTTTGGAGTCCTCGATCGAGTGATGGATGCGCACGTAACTAGAGTGACCCAGACCTGACCCTAGGTTCTTTGAGTTAGGAAACAAAACATAGTACCATATCGGCTAAAGGAGAGGGGTAATGGGAGGGGACAGGTGAGGGATGGACAAGCACAGGACAGGGTTTGATTGGCTGCCAGGGGCAAAATAAAAGTTGCCACTTGGGCATTTTCCATTTTCTTTGGGTGTGTGAGAGTGAGAGTGAGAGTGAGAGTGAGAGTGAGAGTGAGAGTGAGAGAGAGCCTGTCCCGTCCCGTCCGTAGGGGCAGTGTTGAAGGTTACCTTAGCCACCATACTTCATACCTTTATATATATATATATTTAAAGTGGGTGCTGCAGTTGCTTGCACTGTTTGGTACCATAGAGGCCAGAGGGATCTGGCCCCAGGGACAATACTGGGGGTCACTAGCCACCATGCTTTTTAAAATATATATTTTAAAGTGGGTGCTGCTTGCCCCGCTTGGCACCGTCGAGAGCAGAGGGGTCACTTTTGCTTTGTTGTTTTGGGGCACTGTACTTCTGCTGTGGGTTCAACTTTGCCAAGATGCAACCAGCTGGGGCACAGGGAGGAAACGTTCTGGTTAATTTACGGTGTGTGGGGAAGGGACTTGCCTTGCATAGGGCAACATAGGGCAAGGGAGGGGTGCATGTCTGGTTTCTTATGGCTATGGCTGCTGGCACACATGGGTCATGGGCCAAAAAACTTGTTGAAACTTGCTAACCAACCCCCCCACCGCATGCATGCCTTGCCTGGGGCCTGCCTTGGTGGTTGTGGGGGCAGTTGGGTCACACGGATTCCAGCAGCCTGAGCAGCAGCAATGTCGCATGCAGCCCCCTCTTGCACTCTATCACAGGGTGGCAGTAGAGTGTCATCTGCTGCCGCCTCAGGGAGGCACTGGAGGCCAGGTCCTCTCTCCACCTCTGACCGAGGACACACGATTCCGCCATTAAGAAATCCCGTACCTGGGACAGTCTTTGCAGAGACACCTGCCCAGACTCTATGGTGTGACTGAGCGGCTGCAGCTCTGGAGGCAGGGCCACCTCGTCCTCAACAGAAGGACCAGCCTCCGCCTCAGCTGCTGAGGCCAAAGGGGCCGAGGGACTCCGATTCCTCCTGCCTCTTGCCTGCGCTGACCCTGCTGCGGCCCACCCTGCCTTCTTCCTTCTAGCTCCATAGGATGCCTCCACGGAAGGTGGCTGCAGAGGGCAGCGGTGCCGCTCTGTCCTCCCCCCCACACTTCCCTGGTGCAGGGACTGCCCAGAGTAGCTGCAGCGGCCATTCCAGGGGACTAGGAGCAAGAGTCCCAGACCGTAGACCTCCTTGTCACTGCAGCAGCTACCAGCTGCCGCTGCTGCCTCACAAGCTCCTCCTCCCCTCCTCTTCTGGGCCCGGCCCTGCGGTTCTACTCTCTCTCTTAAACCAAAGTTAAAAAAAACCTGTTAAAATCTAACAAAAATCCTAATTTCCTCTAAACTATATTATCCTACTACATCATAAAAGATACCCTAATATTCAATATATCCTATAAACTATATCATACCCTGTTATAACGATTCCTAATCCTACTTAATCTAATCCTACCCTAAATAAAACAAATACTGGGTGGCTTAGATAGAACGTCAATGGGTGTCTAAATGTGTGTTTTGACACCGGTTTGGCCCTGTGTTCACCATGTGGCGCTGCTTAGACACAGGGCCCATCTTGGGGCAAATCAGTGTTTTGCTCGCCCCCTCATCTCAGCACACAAGTGCTGCCGCCTCGTTCCCTGCGTTGTACCTGCTAACAGGTCACGTGATACCATTAGACACAACTTTGGCGACATGTTCAGCCGGAACATGCAAAGTGTCCTTGTGATGCAATGGTGTTCACGCTGCATGTTCAACACGCGGCCAAGTTGGTGGTGTGATTGTTATGGTGCTTACGCACAACAGCCACACACATATGCGCGTGCACACACATATACGTGTACACACACACACACACACACACGTGTTAAGCAACTAAACAGCGCTGCAGTGAAGGAAGCTCTGGATCCTCGAGGGATACAGTCACGTAAATAAATATAAGAATAAAGGACTATTATGAAAACAGAGATAAGTTAAAGATAGTTTAGTTAGATGTTCTGGTTTCCACCTTCATCAGTAACAGTTGATTTTTCAGTGAGGTACTGTAAGCGAAGGTGACGTTTCTAAGAATACTGAGGCTGGAGAGAGTTCTCAGGTAGGTGAGATCAGATATGTAGTTGCCAGAGTGCTATAAACAATACAAGAAAAAGATTAAAGTTCATGTATTATCCTCTAAGTTGAGACCACTGGATGTTAGGGTGTCAAGTCTGTCAATCCAGAAGTTTTCTCTAGCTTCTAGCAACCCCAGGGTTGGATGGTTTTTCTATTAGAAATCTTTCCAAGTCAGAGAGGGTGTGATCTGCAGAGTTAGTAGCTTGTAACATTGCCTATTAGAGAGCTGCACTGTCTGGAAGGCCTTGAGGAGTTACACCTGGCTCCTTGTTCCCGCAGGTATTTAGCCAAGGGCTGGGCTCTTGGGTGTCAGCCCAAAGGCCGTTGTGGCAGTGGCAACAGGAGTCTTGGCAGTGACTACTCTACTGTTGGATCGTTACATCTTCAAAGATCTGGAGCCACTTCAAAAGGGGACTGTACTTGAGGAGGATCCTCCTATTTCCCTAAATCTGTTTCTGGAATGTTTCCCATGGGACAGTAATTTCAGAGGGTTGTACTTTTATTTTAGAAGCCCCTCTGGACTTGTGCAGCTACTCTTGGGTTTAAGGTACTTATTTTGTTACCTAAGATTTGGAGTTTGCTTGATATACTCTTGACTTTGAGTTTAATTATTTTTATGTTTAAAGTTTAATTTTGGGATTGTAGAATTTCCTTATATGGTCATGGAATTGCGGTCAAGAACTCTCCCGCCTTCTCTAAATTTAGCAGATGAGTTAAGACTTGCCATGGCTGCTCCTGTAGTATCAGATGGCTCGTGTGGACGTGTTCAATCCAAATTGACACAATTTTATACCTTGTATACTGGACAAGGCTGCAGTAATAGAAGTCTTGGCTCTGTGCAGGAGAATGGTAATGAGATCCCATCAGGTGGTGGTAGGAGTCAAGCTGATTGTGCTTTAGGATTGGAGGTTAGATTAGATAAAATAGAGCATTTATTAATTACCTTGTCCAAGGAAAATTCCTTTTGTAGTTCAAGACACGATACAATAATAGAGACTAAATATAAGGAATTGGATAAGACGCTTGAAGGATTGGAGGAGCTGGTTTTTCAAATGAAGATCTTAGTAGGTGGCCTTTAGTTAGAATTCAATAAAGTCTTTGATAGTAAGGTCAACACTGGTAATAGAAGTCGGGATGCTTTTACACAGACTCTAACACATTTGGACCATAAATCTGCTTAAACTGATGATATTTCCCTTGTAAGGTCTGATGGTCTGAACAGTCTAGTTGGATGCTTTAGAGTAACATCCCTTTGCACTCTTCAGGACGGTCTGTGTTTGTTGGGATTGCAAGGGATATTCCAAGAACTGATTTTTCTCAGGTTACAGGTCTACCCAAGGAGAACTTGGGACTTAGTAGATGTACAATTATAGGAGATGCCCCCCTCAAGGTGTGGCCCCAATAAATTAGACATCACTGGACTCTAGCATTCGTGTTTAACTTTAGTAAACAAAGAAGGCATAAGTTTCTGCATAGAAGCTCGGTATTAGACTTCTCTATTGTGGAGGATTTATTAAAGAATCTTATGGGATTAACACCAAAATCTTCTGAGATTTCTTCAGTTAGAGCTCTTTGTGACAGAGAGGTTTTTAAGATGGGAAGTTATGTAATGGTAAAATAGTTGCGGATATATGGAGAGCTCGTAGAACACTTAGAAACACAGGTATATTTATACAAAAAGTGGAAAATACATTGGCTAGGGCTGTCTTATACCCTGTAGATACAATACTTCAATTGGATAATAAGATTAAAATGTATCCACGGGTTGGGAAGGGTGCTTTAGTTGTAAAATATAGGAATCCTAGGAGATTCCTTGCAAGAAATCTCCTCTTCATCCTGTATTGATTTCTCAACACCAAATTTTCCAACTGTGGTGGAATGGGATACAATCGATGTGACAGGACCACAGGAAGATTCCTTATCTAGAAAGGGTACTGATTTTAGTATGCCATCGTTAGAAAGTCCTGAATTGCGCTCCGGAATGCAGAGAATGGAATTTGGGAATATTTCTCCTATGGCAACTTTGAGTGGTCCTTTTGAAAGTCTAGCTGTTCCAACGGAAGGACAGGAAGAAAATTTAAAGGAGATCCCACTGGATCCAGCCACAAGTATGGCCTGATGTAAGGCTACCCCATTAATTTCCCTGCTCTCATGGAATGTAGAAGGACTTAAGAGTAAGCTCTTGGATGGAGAATGGAAAGAGTTTGTTAACAAATTATGACATTCTTTGTGTCCAGGAAACATGGCTTTCAATAGAGGACTCAAATTTATTTGAGTTCACAGGATATTATAAATATTCCATTCCAGGAGTTAGGGTTAGTAAAATGGGGCGTTGCTCAGGTGGTGTAATTACACACGTTTCCACTCAATTTTCTGGACTGAGTAAAATATTTCCAACCCAGGTTCAGAATTGTCTTGTGGTGGAGTTGGAGTTTAAATGGGTCCCTTCCCTTATATTAATCTTATATAACAATCTTTTCCACCTTTGACTCCCTTCTCAACCTCCCCACTCCTCCTCTTTTCTCTCCGCTCAGGATCTTGCTCTCTTTTTCACCTCTAAGATTGACAAGATCCGCCTGGACATCACTTCCAAGTCCTCTCCCCCTGCTACTCTCCCTCCTGCCTCCCTTGAAGAAATCTCCTCCCTGCTCTCCTCCTCCAACTTCTCCACTTGCCCCCTGGACCCCATCCCCTCCCGCCTCCTGACCTCCATTGCTTCCACCGTCACCCCTCCCCTCCTGCACATCATCAACCTCTCCCTCTCTACCAGCTCCTTCCTCTCTGCCTTTAAACACGCCACTGTCTTCCCCATCCTCAAAAAGTCCACGCTGGATCCCTCTAATTACCATCCTGTCTCCCTCCTCCCTCTTGCTTCCAAGCTCCTTGAACAGGTTGTTTACTCTCCCGTTGCCTCGACCTCCGCTCCGGCAACTCCTCACTTGACCCCCTCCAATCTGGCTTCCGCCCCCTTCACTCCACTGAAACCGCTCTTGCTAAGATCACCAACGATCTTCTTGTGGCTAAATCCAACCACCTTTACTCTATTCTTGTCCTCCTTGATCGCTCTGCTGCCTTTGACACTGTTGATCACTCGCTCCTGCTTGGATCGCTTCACTCCCTTGGATTCTGGGATTCTGTTCTCGACTGGTTCTCCTCCTACCTTTCTGACCGCTCCTTTAATGTATCTCTTCCTAACTCCTCACCCTCCTCCTCCCTGCCCCTCTCGGTCAGGGTTCATCAGGCTCTGTCCTTGGCCTTCTGCTCTTCTCTATCTACACCCAGTCCCTAGGCAAACTCATTGCCTCCCACTGTTTCCAATACCACCTCTACGCTGACAACACTCAACTCTCTCTCTCCACTCTCTCTCTCCCCCTCTGTTCAAGCTCATCTCACCAACAGTCTCTCCGATATCTCCGCCTGGATGTCTCAACGCCAACTCATACATGGCTAAAACTGAACTCCTGATCTTCCCTCCCAATCCTTCCTCTTCCCTGTCAATTACCATTGACGGGGTCTCCATCCTCCCTGTCCCTCAAGCTCGCAGCTTGGGCTTCATCTTTGACTCGCACCTTACCTTCAAACCCTACATTGACTCCGTTGCCAAATCCTGCCGCTTCTCCCTCCACAACATTGCCAAGATCAGCACTTTTCAGTCTGTCTCCTCTGCCAAAACTCTCATCCATGCCCTAGTCATCTCACACCTCGACTATTGTAACCTCCTCCTCGCTGGCCTTCCCCGCTCCCACCTTTCTTCCCTTATCTCTGTTCAAAACTCTGCTGCCAGGATCATCCACCTAGTCCATCGCTTTGACCACGTGCAGCCTCTCCTCTCTCCACTGGCTCCCTCTTCCTGAGCGTATTCTGCACAAGCTCCGTGTCTTCACCTACAAAACCCTTCACAACCTCATTCCCCCCTACCTCTCTACCCTGATCTCCCTGTAAGCTGTAGCTGTCTCTTATACACATCTAGATGTGTATAAGAGACAGGCCCCGCAAGCCTGGAAATCCCTCCTGGCCCTCGTCCGCCTTGCCCCCACCCTCCAAACCTTCAAGTTCCTCCTCAAAACCCACCTCTTTAGCTCCGCCCTTCCTAACTCCTGCTAATCATCCCAACCCAGGATTATCCCCCACTTGTTATCGGCAAACTCCCAATTTACTGTAACCAAGCCAAGAACGTGCACCTGAGTTCTCGCATCCTCATGAATGTTGCATCCCTTGTCTCTCCCTCTGTTCCCCCTTCCCTGTCTTTAGATTGTAAACTCTTGGGCAGGGACCGTGTCTATCTTATTTTTTGTAAAGCGCCAGGTACATCGCTGGCCCTATATAAATGCTAATAATAATCTGTGCCACCAGAGACTTCTTATCATGATAAACAGATCTGGATGAAATTGAATCTTCTTTTAGAATCCGTAGAGCTTTCTTCTCCTCAATCTCCTATCTAGAATAGGCTCGCAGGTTGCTGAGCCAGATGAAAATGGAATAAATAGATTCTTGAAGATGCCTGATAGGGTATCTAAGGACCTAACGATTAACCACCAAGGAGGTGGTCTGTTAAAAATTCTTGGGGCACATAACCTGATGATTCTTCATTGGAGACACGAGATGGATAAGCTTGGGGAATATACTTTGGACTCCCAGTTAGGTACCAGTGTTATAGATTATGCAATCATTTCTGCATTTAACTATGACCAATGCAGGGAACTGACAGTTGTATCAAGCCCTGAAAGTAGTCACCATCCACTTAGTATTGGCTTTGAGATAGGACCCCAGTCCATGGATACTCATACTGTCCTTCCTTCTAAGGAGCTGCAATCGCTAGGAACAGGTTGAGTTAAGTGGTCAACCACAGCTTACTCTAGGGTCATGAATAGGCTAAATTTGGAAGATTTCAGGCGATTGAAAGAAAATGTACAGACAGTGGATTCTTTTTTGGAAGCTTCTGATATCTTAAAAGATTTTAGGCTCTCTCTTACCTTTTGTAACGAAAACTGTCCCCAATCCAGTCCAATGAGGCTATTTATTTTGCGCTCGCTGGTATGACAAAGAATGTAGAATGGCAAAGCAGGAGCTGATCTTCCTGCGGAAAGCTTGGACCACTTATAGCTTGGCGGGGGCTTGGGAGACCTTTGTGAGTGCTAGGAGAGCCTACAAGAAGCTACCGTGTGTCAAAAGAACTGCCAATACTATGCAGATATGAGCTGATCTTCAAGTAGCCTCAAGATGTCAACTCTGCCCGGTTTTGGAGTATCTTATTGAAATCAAGAGGTAGTGAGGTAGATACTGAAGTACAGGAGACGACTTGGGTTACTTATTATGAAGGAATGTTTAAAGGTCCTCTGGATAGTCAGATAGATGAGGCTGTTGAACAGAAAGATTAAACTGAATTTCTCTCTCCCAGATATTACAGAGGAGATGATTTTATGTTATATCTCTAAGCTGAAGTTATCTAAAGCACCTGGGTTGGACTTTATTTCATCTGAAGTCTATAGAGATTTTGCCTTTTGGTGGGCTCCAGTGATGGCTAAATTATTTACCCTGTTTACTCGCATCAAGCGATTTCCATCTTCTTGGCACACCGCAGCGATAATTCCAGTATTTAAGAACGGATGTAAATATGATCCTGCTTGCTATAGACCTATTAGTCTTTTGCCCGTAATAAGTAAGATCTATGCACGGTACCTGTTAGAGAACAGCTTGAAAATTGGGTTGTAAAATAACAGATTATAGTAGAAGAGCAGTTGGGCTTTCGTCAAGGGAGATCAGTCACAGACAACTGTTTTACCCTTTCACATCTTATAGATAAATGTGTTACAGTAAGGGGGTGGGGTGGGGGGAGTTAGTTTGTGGCTTTTATTGCTTTCTCACAAACATTTGATTCAATTAATAGGTCTAAGCTGTGGCTCAAATTAATGCAGATGGATATTGATTAGCATCTACTGGATTTGTTAACTGAGTTGCACCGAAATTCAAAAGCAGTGGTCATAGAGTCATACAGGAAAAGTATCTAAGGAAATTGGTCACCTACCTTGGTGAATTCCTTTTTCCTCTGCTGAGCAGACAGTCCTTCAGCTGGGTAGTTCTACCTTGACCGGCAGGAGGCAGAAGAGATCAAAAACTTCCTTGCGCATGCACCTCCTGTGCTACCCTCCTCCTCTCGTCAGATAGTTCCAAAGCGGAGGACCGGCAGCCTTGGGTTGACCACCAAATAACTTAACTCCACGGAGGCTGTATGCTAATGATTTATAAAAAACACTTAACACTATTATTAATAACCTTTTTCTAGTAACCTGCGAAGGGAAAACTCTCCCCAGCAGCCTACCCCTTACCTATTCAGAACTTAACTACGTTCCCACTTTTTCCACCTGTCTCTGGGTGGGGCTGGAGGACTGTCTGCTCAGCAGAGGAGAAAGGAATTCACCAAGGTAGGTGACCAATTTCCTTTTCTCCCCCTGCAGCAGACAGGCCTCCGGCTGGGATATACCCAAGCTCTCTACTTACTGAGGGGGGGAAAGAGACGGACTCAGGCAAATCTATAATCGCCTGGAGAATTCTCCTCCCAAAGGCAGCATCCGCAGATTGAAAAGTATCCATCTTGTAATGTCTTACAAACGTATGGATCGATGACCAGGTTGCTGCCCTACAGATTTCATCATATGTGGCTCTTGCCTTGAAAGCATACGACGTAGCCGCTCCTCTTACTGAATGAGGCCAGATTTGAAGAGGAGGAATTTTGCCCTTGGCCCTATATGCCTCAATGATAGCCTGTTTCACCCATTTCGAGATTAATGTCTTTGAAGCCTTTGTCCCTTTTATTGCTGGCCGTAGGTTAAAGAATAACACCGTTGACCTACGGAAAACTTGGGTTCTTATAAGGTAAATTTTAAGAGTCCTGGGCACATCTAGGGTGTGCCATAACCTTTCCTTCGGATGGATGGGATTAGGGCAGAAGGAAGGGAGCACAATTTCCTGTGATCTATGGAAGATGGAATTGTATTTTGGAACAAAAGCCAAATAAAGTCTGAGAGTGACAGATTGTTTCTGGAAAATACAGAAGTTCTTTTCCATCGAAAGAGCCCCTAGTTCTGACATCCTTCTGGTCGAAGTGACAGCTATTAGGAAAGCCACCTTTAAGGATAACATATATAGAGAAACCTGTGCCAAAGGCTCGAAAGGGGCCCTGGTTAGGGCATCAATAACCAGATTCAAGTCCCAAGACGGAGACCTGTGAATTATGGGGGGTGAAAGGTGTCTGGACGCCCTCAAAAACTGACGGATGTGCCTAGGATTCGAAATTTCTCCAGAAGGCAGCGTAGCCAAAACTGAGTTTAGAGCCGAAACCTGTCTGGTTAACGTGCTATACTTTAGACCCTTATCGAGACCCGCTTGTAAAAACTCTAATATGTCAGCAATAGAAGGATTACAGGGGTCCAAGCCTCTGTGCAGGCCCATGTCGCAAAAACCCTCCAAGTCGCTCTATAAGATCACCTAGTAGCCGGTCTCCTTGCGGCCAACAGGGTTTTTTGCACTGCTCCCGAATAACCTCTCTCTTGTAGTGCTAGGCTTTCAGTCTCCAAGCTGTCAGTTTTTGACCCCCCCGGGTTCTCGTGAAGAATGGGCTCCTGAGATAGAAGGTTCCCCCTCTCTGGGAGCAAGAATGGCTCCTCTATGCTTAACTCCCTTAGGTCAGAGAACCATGGCTGTCTGGGCCACCATGGGGCTACCAAGATCACCTGGGCCTTTCCTTTTTTTTTTTTTATCTTTGTCACCGTTCTCGATAGTAAGGGGTAAGGGGGAAAAGCATATAGAAGACCCTTGGGCCATGCCTGGTTCAGAGCGTCCAGGGCTGTGACTCCCGAGTCTCCCGATGCTGTCATGAAGCGTGCTACCTGAGCGTTGGTTTTGGAGGTGAACAGGTCCATGACCGGAATCCCAAATTTCTCTGCAATGAGAAGAAAAACCTCCCAGTTGAGAGCCCACTCGTGGGGGTTCACTTGGTTCCTGCTGAGTCAATCGGCTTGTATGTTGTTCACTCCCTTTATGTGTAGCGCCTTTAGGGAAGCCACCCGTGACTGAGCCCAATCGAATAGGATCGTGGCCTCCCTCTGGAGGGCTGGAGACCTCGAACCCCCCGGTGGTTCACATAGGCTTTTGCTGCTATGTTGTCCGTGTATATCAGGACATGAGCCCCGAGGAGAAGGGGTGCCCACTGCTGAAGAGCCAAGTGAATAGCCCTGAGCTCCAATAAGTTTATGGGTTTCCTTTGCTCCTCTGGGGACCAGGTCCTTTGAATGCATCTTTCCTCCATGTGGGCCCCCCAGCCCGTCAAGCTGGCATCGGAGGTCATTATTTTCCGACTGGGCTCTGTCAGAGGTACTCCTTTTTGGAACATGCCTGGATTTAGCCACCAGGACATGGAGGATTTTATGTGGGTGGGTATGGGTGGGCACCCAAACCCAGGGATTCCCCCCTTGCGTAAGCTCTCTTTGGAAAGGCCTCAGCAGCCTCTGCAAGGGTCTGAGGTTGTATCGGGCCCACTGGACCTGATGCAAGCATGACACCATCAGCCCCAGTAGCCCCGCCAGAGCCTTCAGTCTCAGCCGGTGAGACGCCTGAAGCAGGTGGATCATCGACTGGATCTTTTGTTGTCTCTGTTCTGGAAAAAACACGGAGTCTAAGGAAGTATCTATGATTACTCCCAGGTGGACTAGTCTGCGAGTTGGTGAGAGCTGACTCTTGGCTAGGTTCGTTTATGAATCCGTGTGCCCCGAGGTAAGTCATCACTCTGTTCACATCCCTGGTGGCCCTCTCCTGAGAAGGGGACCGGACCAGGATGTCGTCCAAGTAGGGGAACACGTGGATCCCCTCCTTGCGCAGATTCGCTATCAGGGTGATGAGAACCTTGGTAAAGGTCCTTGGAGCTGGGGAGAGGCCGAAGGGGAGAGCCTTGAACTGCCAGTGGGAGCCGTTGAATGCAAATCGGAGCCATCTCCGGAGTTCCGCTAGAATGGGGACATGTAAGTAGGCCTCCTTCAGGTCTATGGAGGTTAGCCAATCCCCTTTGGACAGGTTGTGGCAAATGGAGGAGATCGATTCCATTTTGAATTTCTGGGCTCTTATCCACCTGTTTAGCAGTTTGAGATCTACCACCGCTCTCCGTTACCGTGTCTTTTTTAGGACCAAAAACCTTATGGAATATAATCCCAAACCTCTCTCCCCGCTCGGAACTTCCTCTATGGCCTTTATAGCTAACAGCCTGTCTATTTCTGCTGTCCTTGCCTTTACTTTGAGTTTTTTCTTGGAGACTGGAGAAAGAAGGAATCTGCTTCTGGGGCGACCTCGGAGTTCCAGGGCGTATCCCCGCTCCACAATTCTCAGAACCCAAGTGTCCGAGATTGATCCTTCCCAAGTTTTGTAGAAATCTGACAGCCTTCCCCCTATGTCCTCCTCCCCTTATGTCCTCCTCCCCTTGAGAGTCGTGCCCGTTTTGCTGATTGCGAAGCGGGAGGATCTCGCAGCCTGCACCTGTCAGATCTGCACTGATGTTGTCCTCAAAAACGAAAGGACTGCCTGCTATAATCCCTGTCAGAAGGCTGGTTGTGCCTGCGAAAGGATCCGTATCCCCCCCCCTAAACGTAAAGGTAGGGGCACGAAAAGGTCTTTGTGTCACGGTAAAGGGGGGGAAAAGAGCAGGAAGGAAGGGAAAGGCACGTGCGAGATGGGATAACCACAAGGAACCCTCTCCCTGGAAAGGGGCGGCAGTCTCGTAGAAACGGATCTCTCTGGGTTAGTAAATGATCCCTCAGGTTGGTAGGTGGGCTTTCCCTCTTAGTTAGAAGGCAACCCGAATCATCATAGGGACTACGAGAGCAACCAATTGCCCCAGAGGGAAGAAGGGAGGGACAAACAGTAGACACAAGACCCACTCTCTCAGGGAAATACAC
>QEPC01012541.1:2496533-2530056 GCA_003113815.1 Sphenodon punctatus
GGGGGGGGGGGGGGGGCGCCCTCTGACACTTTTCTTTGCTGTAAAGTCTTGGTTCTCGACTTATCATTGGCCTCTGTTAGGACCGTATCCAGACAGGTCCCAAGGTCCTTGTAAGGACCTTCCACCAATAAGGTCTTTGTAGTAGAGTCCCCTTGCCAGGACCTCAACCAGACCCTCCTTCTGGCCACCACAGATAAGGACACCGCTCGGGCTGACCACGAGAGCGCATCCGAAGTGGTGTCAGCCAGGAGAGCCGTAGCCAGCATAACTCTGGAAGAAAGAGCCCTGGATCTTTCTTCTGAAATATCTGGGGACTGCATCTCCTGCAGCCATGCTAAATTTGCCCTGGCCAGATATGAAGACAGGATATTTATGCGCAGGGAATTTGCTGACGCGTCTAGGCCCTTCCTGAGGGCTCCCTCAATGGCCCTATCTGAAGGGTCCTTTGGAAAGCAATCCCCCTCCGTGGGAAAGACCGTCTGCCTTGCCAGGGAGGCAGCGGCTGCATCCACTTCTAGGTTCTTGAACAGTGGCTCTTTTCTCCTGGAGAATGAATACAGTGCCTCCTGGGTCTTATTCATTCTGCAGGACTTGGCAGGAAGTTTCCATTCCTCCAAGATCAATTTTTCAAATGCCCTATCCAGAGGGAGGCCAACATCCCTTCCTGAAAGGGAGGGAATTAGTTGTCGAAGATCCTCCTCTGAGTCTGAGGATAGATCCTTTCTCTGCTTCTCCTCTAAGGACAGGGTTTTTATAACTTGGGCCATTAGCTCTTCTCTGAAACTCAATGGAAACTGCCTCTCCGGATCTCTGTTAGACAGAAGAACGTCCTGCCATTCCCCCTCCTTCAGCTCTGAGGGAAGAGCCTCCGAATCGAGGTCGGAGTTCGAAGCCAGGGACTGTATAGCAGCTGCTGCAGCCATACTCCCCTCGCCCGCAGAGCTGGCGTGCTCAGAAGATGGAGGAGAGTGAAGCAGGCGGGATATGGCGCCCCCTGTGGTTCTTCGGTGTTTTCCCGCCTTTTTTAACCGCCTCTTTTTTTAAATGGGGGCTTTTTCTCCTGTTGAGCCTGTTTCCTCTTCTTCCCTTTTTTATCCCCTAGGGCTGATATGGCCAGTAGTATTTTCTCCATACTACTATGGGTTTGAAAGGCCTCCTTCTGGGTGTCCCAACCCCCCGGGGTGGCCAACACAGAGGTCCCTGACGTCTCCCCCTGCCCAGAGTCCTGTGAAGAATAATGGCTCCTCTTACCGATCTGCCCTGATATGGGGGAGAGGAACAGAGAACAGCCACAAAGGGCTGGAGAGACCCAGCTTAATGGCCCCCCCTTTGCCGGGTGGGGGAACCCCCTCTCCAAGGGCTGGGTCTCCTGCCCCCCCCACCCGTTTTTGTTTAGGAAACTTACCTCCAGCCTGGAGGTGCCTTCCATAGTCGGTCCCTGCTCTCCCGACGACGACGCGTGGGAGAGAACGAGATTCTTTGCCCTCACCTTTTTTTTTTTTTTTTTTAAAAGGCGGTCTGGGCTGAACAGTTTCCCTGCTGCTGCAGGAGACTGTTCCGAACAGGGGGAGAGCCCGCTTCCGAGACCCGCGGTTCGCTTCTCCCTGCTCCCAGGCTGCTGCATGGGAGCCGGCTGGGTTGAGACCCTCGCTGCCAGTGGCTACTGCCAAGGCCGGGGAAACCCCTCCGAGGCCCCGTCGCTGTCCTAACTCTGCTTCTTCTCTTTTCTTGCAGAGCCCGTTCCTGACGATTCCGCCGGTCCGAGGCAGAACAACAAACTGGCGAGAGGAGGGTAGCGCAGGAGGCGCAGGCACAAGGAAGTTTTTGATCTCTTCTGCCTCCTGCCGGTCAAGGTAGAGCTACCCAGCTGGAGGACTGTCTGCTGCAGGGGGAGAAAGACCTTTTGACATTGGTTTAGGGGTTTGCCAGGGGTGTTTACTAGCTCCATTGCTCTTTAATCTCTTTATTAACCTAGTAAAGTCTATTGACGGGGCTAATCCTACTCCACCAAAAATTATGGAAAAACCAATAAGTATCCTTTTAGATGCAGATGATATTATAGTTTTTTCTCAAACTAAACTAGGTCTCCAACAATGCTTGAATCGTTTAAATATCTGTGTATAGAGAATGATCTCAGGGTAAATTCAGATAAATCTCAAGTTATTTGCTTTGGTGAGAAGCAACAACGGTATAAGTGGACCCTTGGAGAATATTGTTTAGCCCAAGTCTCTAGTTATGTAGATCTAGGGATGACACTGTTTAGCCCAAGCTATAGAAGTATATAAAGGTAAAGGACTAGCACCACTTCTTTATGGAACAGAGGTTGGTTATTCTTGCTTCTCTCGAAGTATGGAAGCTGTGCAAAGTACACTTATAAGAGGAATTTCGGGAACCCCCCCGTCTACTCCGCTCATTATGCTTCGTACCAAACCAGGTCTCTTTCCTATAGCTATGCTAATAATGGTGAGAGCAATTTCCTATTGGGATAAGATCTCTAGGATGGAGCAATTTAGGCTCCCATACAAGTGCTGGCTTGAACAGCTGTACCATACTGGGAGCAGACGATATCAGTGGTGGGCAGGAGTTTTGATTCGAGCAGGGTTCTCTATAGAAACGCAAGGGCTGTATAGGTCCTTTTACTTTAACGGCTATAAAGCAGAGACTTTTTGATGTGATAATGCAGGACAAATTATCTGCTCTTAGGTTAACTAGAGCAGCCCCATGGTATGCTGAGAATAAGATAAGGTTCCAAGGAGAAAGTTATTTGATGCAACTTCAGGAATTTAAATTACCGCAAAAGTTAACATTGGCCCGTTTCCAGCTGCTCGATTCTATGGTTATTTGTAGAAGATATGAAGGACAAAGCTATCGTAAGAGACTATGAACGTGTTATTTAGAAGAGGTGGAATCACTTGCCCATGTGTTGCTTTATTGCCCCTATTATGAAAATCTGAGGGAGTTATGGATATTGCCAGTGATTGAAGGGAAACCCTGCTATCCCAGGAGAGATGTGTATAAGAGACAGCCACAGATAAGGACACCGCTCGGGCTGACTACGAGAGCGCATCCGAAGTGGTGTCAGCCAGGAGAGCCGTAGCCAGCATAACTCTGGAAGAAAGAGCCCTGGATCTTTCTTCTGAAATATCTGGGGACTGCATCTCCTGCAGCCATGCTAAATTTGTCCTGGCCAGATATGAAGACAGGATATTTATGCGCAGGGAATTTGCTGACGCGTCTAGGCCCTTCCTGAGGGCTCCCTCAATGGCCCTATCTGAAGGGTCCTTTGGAAAGCAATCCCCCTCCGTGGGAAAGACCGTCTGCCTTGCCAGGGAGGCAGCGGCTGCATCCACTTTTAGGTTCTTGAACAGTGGCTCTTTTCTCCTGGAGAATGAATACAGTGCCTCCTGGGTCTTATTCATTCTGCAGGACTTGGCAGGAAGTTTCCATTCCTCCAAGATCAATTTTTCAAATGCCCTATCCAGAGGGAGGCCAACATCCCTTCCTGAAAGGGAGGGAATTAGTTGTCGAAGATCCTCCTCTGAGTCTGAGGATAGATCCTTTCTCTGCTTCTCCTCTAAGGACAGGGTTTTTATAACTTGGGCCATTAGCTCTTCTCTGAAACTCAATGGAAACTGCCTCTCCGGATCTCTGTTAGACAGAAGAACGTCCTGCCATTCCCCCTCCTTCAGCTCTGAGGGAAGAGCCTCCGAATCGAGGTCGGAGTTCGAAGCCAGGGACTGTATAGCAGCTGCTGCAGCCATACTCCCCTCGCCCGCAGAGCTGGCGTGCTCAGAAGATGGAGGAGAGTGAAGCAGGCGGGATATGGCGCCCCCTGTGGTTCTTCGGTGTTTTCCCGCCTTTTTTAACCGCCTCTTTTTTTAAATGGTGGCTTTTTCTCCTGTTGAGCCTGTTTCCTCTTCTTCCCTTTTTTATCCCCTAGGGCTGATATGGCCAGTAGTATTTTCTCCATACTACTATGGGTTTGAAAGGCCTCCTTCTGGGTGTCCCAACCCCCCGGGGTGGCCAACACAGAGGTCCCTGACGTCTCCCCCTGCCCAGAGTCCTGTGAAGAATAATGGCTCCTCTTACCGATCTGCCCTGATATGGGGGAGAGGAACAGAGAACAGCCACAAAGGGCTGGAGAGACCCAGCTTAATGGCCCCCCCTTTGCCGGGTGGGGGAACCCCCTCTCCAAGGGCTGGGTCTCCTGCCCCCCCCACCCGTTTTTGTTTAGGAAACTTACCTCCAGCCTGGAGGTGCCTTCCATAGTCGGTCCCTGCTCTCCCGACGACGACGCGTGGGAGAGAACGAGATTCTTTGCCCTCACCTTTTTTTTTTTTTTTTTTAAAAGGCGGTCTGGGCTGAACAGTTTCCCTGCTGCTGCAGGAGACTGTTCCGAACAGGGGGAGAGCCCGCTTCCGAGACCCGCGGTTCGCTTCTCCCTGCTCCCAGGCTGCTGCATGGGAGCCGGCTGGGTTGAGACCCTCGCTGCCAGTGGCTACTGCCAAGGCCGGGGAAACCCCTCCGAGGCCCCGTCGCTGTCCTAACTCTGCTTCTTCTCTTTTCTTGCAGAGCCCGTTCCTGACGATTCCGCCGGTCCGAGGCAGAACAACAAACTGGCGAGAGGAGGGTAGCGCAGGAGGCGCAGGCACAAGGAAGTTTTTGATCTCTTCTGCCTCCTGCCGGTCAAGGTAGAGCTACCCAGCTGGAGGACTGTCTGCTGCAGGGGGAGAAAGACCTTTTGACATTGGTTTAGGGGTTTGCCAGGGGTGTTTACTAGCTCCATTGCTCTTTAATCTCTTTATTAACCTAGTAAAGTCTATTGACGGGGCTAATCCTACTCCACCAAAAATTATGGAAAAACCAATAAGTATCCTTTTAGATGCAGATGATATTATAGTTTTTTCTCAAACTAAACTAGGTCTCCAACAATGCTTGAATCGTTTAAATATCTGTGTATAGAGAATGATCTCAGGGTAAATTCAGATAAATCTCAAGTTATTTGCTTTGGTGAGAAGCAACAACGGTATAAGTGGACCCTTGGAGAATATTGTTTAGCCCAAGTCTCTAGTTATGTAGATCTAGGGATGACACTGTTTAGCCCAAGCTATAGAAGTATATAAAGGTAAAGGACTAGCACCACTTCTTTATGGAACAGAGGTTGGTTATTCTTGCTTCTCTCGAAGTATGGAAGCTGTGCAAAGTACACTTATAAGAGGAATTTCGGGAACCCCCCCGTCTACTCCGCTCATTATGCTTCGTACCAAACCAGGTCTCTTTCCTATAGCTATGCTAATAATGGTGAGAGCAATTTCCTATTGGGATAAGATCTCTAGGATGGAGCAATTTAGGCTCCCATACAAGTGCTGGCTTGAACAGCTGTACCATACTGGGAGCAGACGATATCAGTTGTGGGCAGGAGTTTTGATTCGAGCAGGGTTCTCTATAGAAACGCAAGGGCTGTATAGGTCCTTTTACTTTAACGGCTATAAAGCAGAGACTTTTTGATGTGATAATGCAGGACAAATTATCTGCTCTTAGGTTAACTAGAGCAGCCCCATGGTATGCTGAGAATAAGATAAGGTTCCAAGGAGAAAGTTATTTGATGCAACTTCAGGAATTTAAATTACCGCAAAAGTTAACATTGGCCCGTTTCCAGCTGCTCGATTCTATGGTTATTTGTAGAAGATATGAAGGACAAAGCTATCGTAAGAGACTATGAACGTGTTATTTAGAAGAGGTGGAAGCACTTGCCCGTGTGTTGCTTTATTGCCCCTATTATGAAAATCTGAGGGAGTTATGGATATTGCCAGTGATTGAAGGGAAACCCTGCTATACAGATTATCAGATTTATTATTTACTAAATACAGAAGATTTGGCGACCTTGAAGGTAGTAGCGTTATATCTCCTTTTAATAGATGAGAGGAAATCTATTCTCCATGGATAGATTATGTTAATGATGGATGTTCTGAATTTGGTTGTCTATTTTTTGTATTTGTACCTTTAATGGTATTTTTTTAAAAATTTATTTTTATAGTGTAATGAGTTTTTAAAAGGCGAATAGCTAATAAAGATGGATTGGATTGGAATAGGTTGTTCCAGCTTCTTTGTCACAATAGCTGATTTGTGGTTTCGGAACTAGGTACGGAGGTCCGTGGTTGTTTTCCTAACATATTGCATGTGGCATCCAGAGCGTTTGCATTCTGTCTCATATTATATTGCTAGACTTGCAGTTGATGTTCTGTTTGATGTAATAGGTCCTACCAGTTATTCTGCTTTTGAACGTGGAAGTTTCTTTCAGATGGATACAGGTAATGCAACATTTGGATTCAGAGTGATGTGATCCAGGGTTGCTAACAGGCAATTTTAGTTCAGATCCGACAAGTAATTTACATTGATTTGGAGGTTGGTAAAAAGCAACCAAAAGGAGGATGGCTGGTAGCTTTTTTAAGGCTTAGTGAATTAGTTACTAAGGGGTAGCTCTCCTTAATTGCCAGGTGATATTTAGGAGATGCTGGATGAAAGTCTACCACAAAAGGGATGCGGTGTTCCTTGTTAAGTATTTGTCTCACCTTTGTGGAGGAGGACTCCCTAGCTCTCCTTTCCGAGTTTCAGTTTCTGAGCCCTCGAAAAAAGTTCGAGTGACAGCCAAGGACTCAGTCCCTGTACTTGGAAGCTTAGAAATCCTCGCAAGTACTTGGAGCACTTATTCGGTGCAACCCTAATGAATACGAATTGTAGACGCTGTTCTGAGTCATTCCATAGAGCTCCCCAAACTAAATAAAAAGCTACCCAATTGAGGCAAAGTGTGGGTCCCGCCTCCCATCGCAGTCTCGTTACCCGGGTTGGTTGCGAAAATACCCCGTGCAGAAATGAACAAAGAAAACGCAAACCCCCAAATGGTGCTTTGTTTTCCAATACAGTGAATTTATTATAGGTTGCAAAATCAGCATTCAGCTTTTTTTTATTTTTTATTTTTAGTGTACAAAAAAGGACACTAGCTCTTTAAGAAAAGATTAGGAAAGCTGAAAGACTAGGTTGTCTTTAAATTGTAACGTTTTGGCAAAGTGAAAAGCTCTTTTTTTTCTTGTAAACTCCAACTCCATGGCTCAATATAGTTCTCTCCACAGTACAATATAACAAAGTAAAACACAGTTATCAATAAGTTAGATCATACTTAATCATCATCTAGAACTGGTTTCTAATACCCCAAAAAGCACAAGTTTCGCCTAGAGCGCCATAATCTCTAAAAAAGGCAGATTTGACTACGCTCCGTTAAACACAGTCTGAAAGGAAGGGGAAGCGGCAAAGCTGTTTACTGCTAATTGGGTCTCCCAGTTTGGATATTCATTAAATATCTTTATACCCCAATTCTAGAAGTTCCAGAATATACACGTAAATGTACACAATACATCTTTGTATACAACTCTGTTTGCAAAAATATCTTATAGTGGATATCTATAGAAAGACTTGAGATCAATCTCTAAATAAGTTTTGTTTTTTCTCCGTCCCAAAAATACGCAAATAACCCTCCCCTCCTTTTCAAAATATTAAGGAACAGAACAAGAAGTGTTCCCACAGGAAGGTCTTCTCCCACCCCCCCTGCCCCCAGCAAACTGCTCTGTGCTTCTCTCCCTAGGGTCAATATTGGGGGACTGGCCACAGCATCACCTGCTGCAAAGGCACCGTCTGCATCCTCAAGTTACAGGGTGCGACAGAAACAGCACGGCACAACAGGGTTTGCTGCCACCAGGAAAGGGGGAACCTTCACACAAGGCAGGCAAGGCCAGATGCGGGTCTTACTCCCCACCCCTTGCTGATCATGGGGAGCAAGGGGGGGTGCTTAGGGGGCGTCTGTGTGATGCGGTCCTGAGAAACTCCAGCCATCATCCAGACTCCTTGGTGCCATCCCAGAAAGCAGGGGTCCCCCTTGCAGGCATCTGACTGAAATACTTTGGTGCTGAAGCAATGATTTGGGGGGGTCCCCCCTCCCCCATTTCTGCCATATCAGGTGAGAGCACTAAGTACGCAGCCTTTTGTGCTCAGCAACTCAAGCCTCCAGACCATCCACACCTGCCTCAGAAAAGAGGAAGCCCTTTCTCAGCGTGGGTGCTGATGGGAGTTGCAGCCAAAGCCACAAGCACTTCTGAGGTTGGACCAAACCTCACGTTTATCAAGGGGAAAGACTGAGTGGGCTTTGGTCTCCTTGGACAAAAGCTTTTACCCGTAGAAGTCCTTTCCTCCTCAGCCTTCCCAAGTGATGGGAGAACATTCTGCAGATGGCCGGCTATGTTGCACATCCTTGCAGAAACCTGCTATTTGTGCAGGGAAAGAGCGGGACTTGGTTCCCATTCGCACAGAGGGTCCCCATTCTGCTATCCTCCACCTTCCCCATTGCTGGGGCCAGCAGTCAGAGACCCGTGCTGGAAGCTTCAGGCCCTCCCGGCTCTGCCAGGCATGCAAACCAGCCCCTTCGGGGCTAATTCTTGGAAGAGTGAGATGGCGAGATTTGGGTGGGAAAGAACGACAATCTTGCAGGAGCCGTGGACGATGCAGGGGAGAGAAGCCAAGTCATGTTCTCAGCCCTGTCTGCAGCTTGGGCAACAGTCCCTCGATCCCCGATGTCCACACAGCAACATGCGGTGCTGGAGGGGAGATGCCGCTCTCAAAGGAACCAAGCTTCCCTTCAGCAGCGCAAGGAGCACAAACCTCTATTGCGGAAGGTATGCACATTGGGGTGGGGGGTGGTTCCTCACAGCCAAGCAGGTTCCCTTCAAGTCCAGAAATTAAGAGGAAAAGTTGGTGACAAGAGCCCAGCTGGATAAAACCCCTGTGGAAACACTCCCTCTGCTTCTCTCAAAGTCCCTGATCTGAGCATTTTGATTCTCTGCTGCTGCTTCTTCTTTGGAAGTGTGAACTGCTGGACAGAATTGGGCTGTCCCGCCCCCCCCCTTCCCTCCTAAGGGTCATCATCCCAACAAAACAACGCGCTGGCTAGTTCATTGGCCAGTGGCCATTAGTAATACTGCCGTTAGAAGCTTGGAAAGGTTCCCGAATGCTTGGCCTAATAAGGAGAAAGGGAGGCACAGGTTTAGAAAAGAGGCGGTTTTTGTTTTATCTCTTATACAAAAATAAACCATAGTCTCATTAGCAATTAATAAAATTGGCTGCCATGGTATAAAACTATAAAAGTCAAAGACCGATGTGGTCTGGCTGATCCTGGCGCTGGGAGCGTGACGTCCAGGCGGGCCAGCGGAATTGTGCGCGCTGCTGAGAGGCAGCGCTGACGTTTAGGCTGACCGTTTCCAGGCAGACGAGCCGGGTCCGAGGAGATTTTTCTTTTAAAAGGGGGAAGGATCTGGCACAGACCTCCTGGCAGGCATCCTCGGGTCGGCACAACCGCCACAAAGACGGGACGATCGCGAGGCGCGTCGAGCGCAACGCAGACAGCTTTGCATATAAACAGTCGCGCTGAGGCGGAGCGTGTTCCAGCTGCTTATCCTAGGAACAGCCTCTGCCCTAGGCTGCGGCTGGGACGGGGAGAAGTATTACCTCAAACCACAAGAATCAGCCTTTCTTGAACCTTTGGGAGCGTCAGCTGCTTCAGGCAAATTTTTTCCCTTAAGTGTCAGATGCTGGCTTCCACGTTCCGCAATTTTCCTTTCACATTCCAGTCCCCCGAGAGGGTCTGGCTGGGTGTGTGCTGGGGGGGGAAGGGGGGGAGGAAAGAACGGGGATGCCAGATGCCAACTTAGCTCCATGACTCCTAGGTCAATAGGATGGATTCATCACTTAAATTAGTCTCCCCTCCCGCCCCGCAACCCTGTTCCGCTGGCCACAAGGACCCAGTACTCGTCTCAGAAAGAAATCTCTCTGGTGGGTTGGTTTTTGTTTTTTTTAAACATTGTACTAAGTGAACAGTGACATCCAGGCGATTCCCCCCACCCGCCCACCCCCCGGTCCGGATATTAATGCCAAGCCTGGAGCTGCAGTTGGTCGTACTCTGCTATCAACTTCTTGATGTGAGCTAGCTTGTTGTGGAGGTATTCGCAACGGTTCTTCTCTTGGCTGTAATTGGGGTTTGTCTGTAAGGAAAAGGGTGGGTGCGTTACCAAGAGCCAAATCAGCCTGCTCATTCCTTGCTTGGCTGGGTCATGCCCTATTCAGACAGCAGAGGGAGCCCTTCCCTCCCCAATTGCTGGCAAAACTCAGGGGCTGTGCAGCTACTGAATGCAAGAATCAAAATGTGCTTGATAGTTAATGGGGTGTGTGTCTGAACCTCCTTCATCCTGAGCACTCCCCACTCCTATCCAGACTGAGAAGTGTCTCCTAATGTTGGAAGTAGCCTGTCCCCCCCCCCCCTACCCNGCAGCCTGTCCCCCTCCTACCCTGAAGCATTCCTCACCCTGCTTCCAGCTCACCTTTTTTTTTACTCCTGCAGAATCTGATCGTGGATAGTCTGTAAAAGAAAAATAAATAAATGTACCCATCTGAATTTCTGGGCAGCCCCTCACCCCTGCTTCCCCGGCATCCTCTCTTTCCAGCTGTGGAGCTTGTAGCAAATCATCTTAGAAGGAATTCCCACCTCCATTCTCTGGGAGGGGGGGTGGGGGAGGAAGTAATTATCTTCACACATTTTGGGTCCCTGGATCCTTTGCAAGCTGGGCACGTCTCAATTTGGTTCGGGGCAGGGGACACTGATGCAACACCCCCCAAAACATGTATATTATTGACACACGTTCAACAACTACTGGACAGTAAAATCCAAACCAGAAACATGGCAGCTGGAGAGACAAATTGGGGCAGGGGACCTGAGCTCTGGGGGTAGCTGCCCAGGAATCTCTCCTAGTTCAACACAAGGGCCGGATCCAGTGGCTTGGCAAGGCCAAGGCCGGCCTGGGCTTGTGTCCAACTCCGTCTCAGGTGAGACACACCACTCTCGAGAGGCCCCAGGCAGGAGCTCCACTAAATATTCCTAGCTCTGGCTGTTTGCCAAGCTCCCCCCACCTGGTCTGGGCCGAACTAAGCCCCTCCCGCCCCCACTCCATGGTAGCTACGCCCCTGGCCAGATCCTGCCAGGGCTAGCGGTGCCTTCGCTTCACTCACAGAGTGGTTCTTCTCCCGGGCAGCGAGGAAGATTCAGGTGCCACGTCTGCGATTTGAGGCAAGGTAGTGGGCACAATCCTGGCAACCCCAGCCCTGCTTAGCCTGCTCCAAAACCTGCATCACGCTTCAGGCGTCCAATGCCCCCAGGGAGAGTTTCTGCTTCCTTGGGGGAGCTGCATCGTCTGGTGACTGAGCCCAGAGGGTCTCCCACAAGGGGCAGGGGGAGGGAACGGGGACGACGCTGGCCTGGGAGGAGGGGCCTCCTGGTTTCCTTACTGGACCTTTTTCTCCAGACCATGAATGACAAAGGTTCTTTTAAGCCAGACAGACAATGAAACCGTGCTGGGCCACCTGCCCCAAGTGCCTGAGGATGGTTTGGCTGGTGGGTCCACATGCTAAGGGGCTGCAGATTGTTGCTGAGTCCTGCCTTGAATGCTCCAGTTTGCAGCAGAGCACATGCAGCCCTGGCGGTGTGACTGCCTGCTCCCCACACCCCCCACCCACACACCCTCCGCAGCCTGCTCTTGCTGGAGAGGCCATGGCTCCAGGTGCCGCTCCCAAGCAGCCCTGCTGGCTGGTACCTTGTATTCCTCGGAGCCCTGGGAGAGCTGCTTGAGCTGGGAATCGAGCTGCGTGAAGCGCCGGGTCACCCGCTCAATCCGGGCGTGCAGGTCTCGGTACTCGCTGTACTCCGCGTTGAAGTCGGTTTTGTAGCTCTGCCGCTGCTCCAGCGAGGAGATGGCTGCGTATTTCCTGAAAGGGACGCGGCTCCAAGTTAGAGGCCTGGGTGGAAGGGGGAGGAGCCAAAGCAGCCAGGTCACCGCTGGCCAAACCGATGGATCACTCTGGCCAGAAGCCAGCCCAGCTGGAGACAAGCTAGGATCAGGCTCCTATTGTGTAGGGCCCAGCACGGAGGGACAAATGCATGACCAAGACACGAATACAAGTGCTAGGCTGGGCCAGACCAATGATCCATCCAGCCCGGCATCCTATCTCCAAGAGCTGGGATTGCTTTAGACCACAGTGAAGTGACCCACTGCTCACGCCCAGCACCGACAGTTCAAGGTCTCCCAGGCTTGGGCGAGTGCAATGAAGCATGGGGCTACTGCCAGATCGCCTGTAGGCTGAGCTTGCAGGGCTGGGAGACCAGCTCTGCTCTCTTCTCTGCAGTGCCGCCTTCAGGCCCCAAGTGCGCTGCGACAGCCCAGGCAGAGAGGGAGCTGGGGGGGCTGCAGGAGAAGGAAAAGCCACCCCAGTGTGGGTTTCCCTCCACTCTCCCCACCGCCCTCTTCTGAAGCAACAAGGCAGGAGAGTGCATGGGACTGAGGCAACCGCCCCTCGGATTGGGTGGGATAAACATTTAAACTGAAGGCGAGAGCAGAGCAGCCAAGTCTCTCCCCCACCCACCGTCCCAGCTCTCTCACTTCACCCAGAAGGCATGCAGACCCTCGGTACGGGCACAGGGCAAATAACCAGGCCTCCCCTGTATTATTCCGAGATGTGCTCACTTATTGCTCCTTCCCACTCAACTCCCGTGCCCCATAATCCCCAATGGGAAGCCACCTCCAAGCTGAACCAGCATACAGGAGTGTCCCCACCCCCGCACTCAGATGGGAACTGCTCTGTGTCCCAGTAACCACTTGCCTCTCTAGACACGGCCCCCGAATGGGAGCTAGGCAGCGTTCGTGTGACTGCTACGCTTTCCTCTCACACAACACCAACTGGGCTCATCACAGCTGAATCCCTCCATGCAGTTAAAAGGGTTGCATGGAACTCTTGCAGGGGCTACATGGAACCCCCCCAATCCCAGCACCAGACAGTAGCAGCAAGTCCCTCCGAGCTTCTCTTGCTCCTGCTGCCCCCCACCCCCAAGACCAGTAAGCGCTTCCCCCAACACACAACAGCTAGGAGGGAGCAATATCATCCCCCCTGCAGTGATCGATCAGCACCTGGCAAGTGTTAGTAAGCGCCAGGATACTGCTACTTGCCGACTGCTGTAACCTGCTGCTAAAAGGGCAACCAAGTTTTGAAATCGAGTCTTGGGAGGTGAAGGGAGAAGAGAGGCCGAGAATATGGGACCCGCTGTAGTATTAGGTTTTAGCAGCTCCGAGTAACCAGAATGACCAGTGATGGGGATGCTGAGCAGTCCCCCACAATATACTTACAATAAATAGTCTGGCATTTCCGACGTCGACGTTGGAACACTGGAATTATTGCATGTCCCATTTAAACCTGGAAGAGAAGATGCAAGCGTTTCATCAGCCCCTCCTAGGCAATGCCACAGTAAAGCCGCGCTTCGTCTGCACATCCACCCACAGGAGGCAGCGTTGGGCTAAGAGGATTTGCTGCGGGGGGAGGGGGGACGGATCCTGGTTAGGAGCTGCCCGGTGCAGAGCTGGTTTGTTAATGGTGGAGTATTAGCTAAGACCTCTCCATTTAACTGGTTTACAAATACTGCTGCGCGCTCGGAAGAGAGGATTTCGAATCTCAGCACCGAGGGGAACAGCAAATTAAACCAAGTCCAGAGGGGCAGATTATAAAACTGACTAACCTCTAGGCCAGGGGTGGGGAAACTTTTCCCTCCCGGGGACCACTTTGAAAGCTTACACAAGCTCCGAGGGCCACAGAGAAGTTGGGGCAGGGGTGCTTAAGGGATGCACTCAAGGAAAGGAGGGCTCAAATCATGGATCTGCGCAATGGAACTGTCGCCTCTCCTTGGGTACCTGACCGCCTCTGCTCCCTTCCCTTGAGCTCATTTGTTCAATGATTGAAGGTAAGAACTGGATCCAAGGGCCAGATCCAGGAACTGGAAAGGGGCCACGACTGCGGGCCACATTTGGCCCCCGGGCCTGAGGTTCCCCACCTCTGCTCTAGGCCATTCCCCTTCCTACTCATCATGCTTTAGTGCTAGCCACATTCACCTCTCCTGTCCCATCGCAGGCTCTGGGGTCTGCTGGGAGTGCCCTCCTGCAGGTCCCATCTGCCCAAGAAGTTCACACGAGGGTGCACAGACACATTCTCGGTGGCTGCCCTACAATTATGGAACTTCCTCCCCTTAGAGATTCCTCTAAGCCAGAGCCTGCTCATTTCTGGAGCTAGTGCAAGACCTGATTGTTTGGCAAGCAGGGATAGAGTTATAGGCTAGGGGATTTTGTCTTTTTTACTTTGGTATTCTAATATTTGGATTTATTTCATGTGTTTATAGATGTTTTTATGTAGTGTAACCCGCTCTGAGCCTTGAGGGAATGGGCAGGAGAAAAATGTAAATAAACGAATAAATGAAGGTACAGATTTCTGAAGGGAGGTTTATATTTTAGCACTGGGCAAAGGACGACAGCCAGGGTGTGTCCTCCCTCCCCAAGATGTCCTCAGGGCCAAGGGGGAAAGGAGGCCTGAAGCCAATTTTTATTGGGCCACTTCCCAGTGCCTGGGTCCAATTCCTATTCCCAAGCCCTGAAAAACCGAGCTCAGGGGGAAGGGAGTAGAGAGGAGGGCAGGCACACAAGGAGAGGGGACAAATCCATGATCTAAAGCCTCCTCTTCCCGAGCGCACCCTCGGCCCCAACGTCTTTATAACCTTCGGAGCTTGGACTGAGTGGCCCCAGAGAGGAAAAAAGGTTCTCCACCCCTGATCTGGGACACCCCCACAACAGAAAGCACTCTGCAGGCTGGAAAACTGGGCTTGAGGGAGCCGCTGCTGGCTGTGCCCCCAAAGAGACATTGGATGGATCTGACAGGCAAAGAGTTCACACAACTGGCTGCCACGTTAAGGGCTGCAGATAGTTAGCCAGCTCTGGGATCACTCCTTCTGCGTGTGTGTGTGCGCGTGTGTGCGCGTCTTGGATATTTTTTTTTGCAGCAAGAAGCAGGATGCTGGGCTGGAGGGGGGCAGAGTGAAGTCACAAGGGTTCAAAGTGCCCTCTGCAGCCTCAATGCAAGGTGAGTGCAAAGCCAGCCATGGCGGGAAGCTGCACCATGTGTGGGGCACTCCTGGGAAGAATGCAGTCCCCCAACAGGACCAACGAGCATTCAATGGAATCCGAGAGGGAGGCGCGAGCTGCAGAGGCAAAGCCACAAGCTTCAGTCTCCTCCTATAAAGAGGATGCATCTATCCCAAGTGGGGCCGGCTGGCAGCTCACACAGAGGGGGGCATCCCCAGAACAATAAGGCTGGATCCTCCAGGCGAGGAATGGGTGCATATCGCAGGCCGGAGATCAGAACAAAGGATAAAGACACCAATGGAAGCACGCCTTCCCCTCAGCGCCATCTGCTGTTCGTCTGGATGCACAGACCCACGAAATCCCCTGCCCAGTCCCCGCAGCGGGTTGCAGCCTCTGCTTCCCAGAAAGCACTGCCATCCAAGGGCAGCCACGGAGATGGGGGTTATTATTATTATAAGCATTTATACAGCGCCAGCGATGTACCTGGCGCTTACAAAGAACAAGATAGACATAGTCCCTGCTTGAGAGCTCACAATCTAAAGACAGGGGGAGGGGAGACAGGGAAGGGGGAACAGCGGGAGAGACAAGGGATGCGACATTCATGAGGATGTGGGAGCTCAGGTGCACGTTCTTGGCTTGGTTCCAGTAAATTGGGAGTTTGCAGATAACCGGTGGGGGATAATCCTGGGTGGGGATCCCACAGAGTGGGCTTGCTCAGGCCATGACGATACTAAATCCAGCTGCACGAGTCAGGATGTCGTGCTCAGCTTCAGACAGCTGTGGTCTAGCTAGGAATCAATTTTGTCGTTTAAGCCACGATCAACAAATCCCTTATTCTGGAGGTGCTCCATTGAAGCCCGAAGGGAACATCTCTGGAATAAGGGATTTGTCAATTGCAGCATTAGCTTCTAGGTGAGCTGAGTGGCCCCTGATCTGACCTGCAGACAATGCAATTCTGGCGTTTTTGAGAACATTTCTGTATACGGGACCAGCGGCTGCAGCAGAAACATCTCAAATTTCAACAAACCCAGCAAGTCCCGTTGCAAAATGGTGCGTGAAACCTTTCTGGCTTTGGAATATTTTAAGTTCTGGGACTGACCGGAAAATGCCAAGAAAAGGAAAGTAAGCATTTTACCAGCAGACAAGGACGACAGTCACCCCTCATTATGAGACCACCTTTGGGAGCCGTGCCTCATTGGTTAAAATGGAATTATTTTCCCGACAGCAGATGACGTTGCTGCAGAACAGACGCGCTACTTTTCGGAAATGCAGCGCAACCTCATTATAGCACCAATTCAGTTATCAGCGAGTGAAAGGCATTGCTGCCTCATCAAAAATGCAGTACGCTGGGGAGGGGAAACCTTTCCCTCTCAGGGAGCACTTTGAAAATTAGTCCAAGCTCCGAGGACCGCATAGGAGTTGGATCATGGATCTGTGCCCTCACTGTCCCCAATCCTTCCGTGCACGCCCTCGTATCTGCTCCCTTCCCCTGAGCTCTGTCTTTCAGTGCTTGGGGGTAGGAACTGGATCCAGGGGCCAGATCCAAGAACTGGAAAGGCTACTACTATTACTACTACAGTTTTCTATAGCGCTACTAAGCATACACAATGCAGTCATAGCTCATCAGAGATAGGTCCCTGCCCAGTGGGTTTACAATCTAAGATGGACAAGGATGAGGGGAACATACAGGGAAAGACAGACACCCATAATCTCATTCACAGATGGGGAATGGAGGCTGAGAGGCTGCGACTTGCCCGAGGCCACGCAGTGAATTCACTGGCTGTGGTGAGATTCAAACTCTGATCCTTTAGGTCCAAGTCCAGCACCTTAGTCACTACGCCACACCGGCTCTTGCATTTGGCCCCTGGATCAGTTTCCCCACCCATGTAGTATGCGTTCTCTTTCAATTAGTCATGGTGTGACCCTTCAGGGTATCTAAAGATAGAAGATTTAACCATCCTTAATCCAACATACTGGAAAGCATTCTAATTCACACCAGATTTTCCTGGACTGGATCCAAGGGAGCTTTCGCTACCTTCAGGGGGAGAGGGTTTACAATCCCAAAGCATATTTAATCTTTTTGCAGGTCTCTGTTTTCTGGGGTCACAAGATTCAGGGCCCTGAGTTCACTGCACCAAAAAATCTTAAATTCTGCAACCAGTGAAGCCAAATTCTGCAAATTCACAAAAAGCATTAATATTTGCATAATTAACTTGATTTGCATAACTATGCATGCTGGGAAGCAAATTTGCAACAGGTTTGACATAGAATCACAACTTTGCTAATCAAACACGACTCAAATCCTCTGGAATTTCAGCACCCCAGAATTGCCACCTCATACTGAAACCCCAGACCTCCCTCACCCACACATAGGGCCTTCAGACCCCACCCACCCACAGTTCATCTCCCAGGGGCCTATTTACTCTCGGGTCATGGTCACACCTCTGACAGACAGCAGTTTTAGTTTAGGGTCAGGCAACAAGTTTATTCCTGAGCTGGATTTAAAGATCCTGCATTCAGCCCCCACTGCAGTTTCACTGCAATTTCAGCATGGCACTGCGAGGATTGGCCGATTCTGCAAAAATCACTGCAAATTGCAGCAACGCAGTCAACACGGGTCCCTGATTATATTTAAGAGGGGGCTGCAGGTGAACGGTTGTTCTATGCCTCCCTTGCTCCAAACAGGGTACTCCGGGCAGGAGACTAGTTAGGAGTAACATGTCAGCAGTAACATCAGGTACCAGCTCAAGAGAACTGCCTGAGCAGTACAGGCCCAAAAGGATGGAGCATTTCTCTACCGGGTGGATCAATAAAAAATAAACCAGCAATACAAGTTGACAGACGAACAGGTATGGAGGAGGGAGACAAAGATGATAAAGGGCCTGGAAAGCCAGTTTTATGAGGAAAGGTTGAAGGAACTGGGTATGTTTAGTCTAGCAAAGGGGACACTAAGGGAAGACATGATAGCAGCCTTAAAATATCTAAAAAGCTGCCATTAAGACGACACAAAGAATTGTTCTTCATTACTACAGAGGACAGAAAAAGAGGTTACTTACCAGTAACTCTGTTCTTCGAGAGAGCTCCGCGTATTCTCGCTATTGGGGATTCACTTCCTGCTCCGCAGGGACCGGAAAACCTCGTCAGCAGCTTCCAGGCAGAATAGAGGCCTGGAAAGAGCTAAAACAAGGTGAGGGCTCCGTCCCTTCCACTCGGAGGAAAGTGCGGGCTCCAGATGGCGCGAGAGCGGGAGTCTATAAAGGGGGGCGGAGCCCTCGCCGCCTCCGTTCCTTCCAACCTGTCCCAGGAAGACCCGGTATACAGGTACCTCCGAGGCCGAGGGGAAGGTTGGGCGGGACGTGAATATGCGGAGCTCTCTCGAAGAACAGAGTTACTAGTAAGTAACCTCTATTTCTTCTTCGAGGAAGGCCTTATTGTCCTCGGTGGAACAGGAGAAACTTGGGCCTGAAATAGTGTCAGGGGGTGGTGGGGAAGATAGTTCAATCCTCATCAATCTGGGAGGATGAGGAGGAAACGGAGGTCGATCGCTCAGAGGGAGCCTCAACATCGGTGGGGATGGCAGGAGTGGTAGTCGTGATGGGTTTAGCCGTGGGCGGCTGCGGGATGCCCAGGAGCACGTTAAGAAGAGATGGTTCCTTGGGTGGGTCTAACCTTGCCTCCGCTCTGCTCAGCTGCGGTGGTTCGATTTGGAGCTCCGGTACCGTTGGTACCGCTTCGTGATGTTCCCCCCGAGTCTGGTTCAGTTGTAGCCTCGTCAGAGAGGCGCGGTCCTGCGGTGAATCAGGGGCCCTGGACACTGTTGCCTCTGGTGGCAATCGTGGCAGTGCTGGAGGTCTGTATCGGTGAGTAGAGCGAGCTTGCTCTCGTTCGGGGAGGAAGTCTCTACTAGACGGGTAAGGGGACCTGCTCCGAGAGCGGTAGCGAGAGTCCCACTGTTCATACCCATGGTACCGGCCGAAATCCTCCGGGTGGTACCGTGTGTCTCCGTGCGGGGAGCAGCAGGAGCAGGGGGATTGGGAGCATAGGTCCCTGTGGAATCGGAGCTGCGGATCGATGTACTCCCTTTGCGATGTGAAAACCGCCTCCCTGGGTTCCTGTCCCGGTGACCTGCAGTGATGTGCTCGTTGGGGGCGCGCATAGGGAGAGGCGCGGGAGTGTCCCTCACGTTCCTCTGTACGTTGCGGGCCGGGTGGGGGCTGCATCGGGATTATCTGCAGCGGCGGTACTGGTGACATGATCGCGGTGCGGGGCTTCGATTCCTTGGCTGCGGTGCCGGGCTTCGATCCCTTGGTGCTATCGGGTGCGTCGGAACCGGCTCCGAAAAAACTGTGTGCACCTCTAAGGTTCGGGAGATAGTCTCATCCGCACTGAGCGACCGCTTCTTTTTCTTGCGGTGCTCTCCCTGATGTTTGGATCGCTTCTCCTTGGTGCCTGGAGTAGCGGTACCAATGATGGTACTGGTGCTGGCTGCGTTCTGTACCACTGGTAACGAGTTGTGGTACCGTGGTCCCGGTTGCCCCCTCCGTGGGGCGTGAAGAAGCGGCCTATGACGCGGCTGGTGGATCCATGGGGGCCCGGTGCTCGGTCGAGAGGGACAGGGGCCCTTCCTCACCCCCTTGGAGTGCTCTCTTGGTGAGGAGTTCCTGCAGCCTCAGGGCCTGCGCTTTTTTCGCTCGGGAGGAGAGGAGCGCACAGTGAGAGCAAGCCTTTGTGCTATGCACCTCCCCCAGGCAGGAAAGGCAGAGATCGTGGGTGTCGCTCACCGAGAGTGTGGCGGGGCAGGAGGTGCACCACTTGAAGCCCGGTTGTTTGGGCATGCTTTGTAGAGTCGGCGGGAAGTCCCAGGGGGGGGGGGGACCCCTCAGGGTAGGACAGGGCCGCACAACCAATCTAACTAGTTCTTTCCTTTCTTCTAGCTTTTGAAGAATATGAAGGATTTACCAGAGAAGAAGTTTCCTTCTGTGTGGTAAATGCTGACGCGTGCTGAACAGCACAGAGGTCTTCCAAACGCGACACGGTTGGAAGGAACTGAGGCGGCGAGGACTCCGCCCCCTTTTATAGACTCCTGCTCTCGTGCGATCTGGACCCCCCCCCCTTTCCTCCGAGCAGGAGGGGGGTGGGAGGGATGGAGCCCTCACCTTGTTTTAATAGATAAACATCCATGGCAGAATATTAAGAAGGCTTTTAGCAGTAGCAGGCAAATAAACACAATGAAGGAGGACAAAAGACAAGCAAGGAAGGTNCTTGGAGTGCTCTCTTGGTGAGGAGTTCCTGCAGCCTCAGGGCCTGCTCTCGTGCGATCTGGACCCCCCCCCCTTTCCTCCGAGCAGGAGGGGGGTGGGAGGGATGGAGCCCTCACCTTGTTTTAGATCTTTCCAGGCCTCTATTCTGCCTGAAAACTGCTGACAAGAGGTTTTTCGGTACCTGCGGAGCAGGAGGTGAATCCCCAATAGTGAGAATTGCAGAGATCCTCGAAGAAGAACTAGAACGTTCTGGACGGTAGAATTCTGTTAGGTATCAGGAAAAACTTCCTAACAGTCAGAGCTGTGCGGCAATGGGACAAGCTACCAAGGGAGATGGTAGGCTCTCTCCATGGCTAGAGGTTTTCAAAGAGAGGCTGAACAGCCACCTCTTGGGGATGCTGTAACTGTTGTCATCCTGCATCCCAGAAGAGGGCTGGACTAGATGACCTTCGAAGACCCTCCAACTCCATGGTTCCAACTATCAGGTTTCTGCTGTTGTCCATCTGTTTAGGCAAGGACCTAGCTCAAACAACAGAAAACCTTGAGGGCTTCCAGAAAGAAAAGCTCAACGCTTTCTTGTGTGAGAGATTTAAAACTGGAGCAAGCAGAAGGTTAGAAGCAAATTTGCCTTGGGAGGACTCTGTTGATGGATTTTCTCAATCTAATTTCTAGGTTCTATCTGGTGAGAAGGCTGCAACTCTCTCTTTCCCATTCAAAGCTGGCCACTGCCATTCATGCCTTGCAAACCTTGAGGCTGGACTACTGCAAGGTGCTCTACGGTGGGCTGCAGAACATGGCGTCCTGCCTCCTGATGGGGTGGGTGACAGGTGCAGATGAACAACACTGGTGCTCCAGCGCCTGCACTGGCTGCCAATCCTATTCCAGGCACAAGTCAAGGTGCTGTTTTTTACCTATAAAGCCCTAAACAGCTTGGAACCCGCATACCTAAAAGACCAAATTCTAGTTCTGCACCATGTCCATGTAGCATGGGTGCACCCTGGTACTCCCCCTCCCCTGGAGGTTCACCAAAACCCTAGTCTGAGCATTTTCTGGAGGCAACGTAAGACTTATTTATTTGGCTAGGTGTTTTGCATGGGGGGATAGGGTCTGATCACTGCTTTTAGGAGAACTTTGAATTTTTCCAGAGTTAACTTTTTATGGGTTTCATTTGATTGTATATGTGTTTATTTTTCATGCATGTTGATACCCACCCTGAGCTTTCGAGGAAATACACACAAATAGAAATTATACCAAAACCTCTGCTCTAGTTCATTTAACGCAAAGCACTGCAGTTCTCTTGATCCATGAGTGATGCAAGCTTTGGCAGGTAACAGGAGAGCCAGAACAAAAGCTTGCATTGCATCTGCCGTCCCATCCATGGGGACACGTTCATTTAGCTGCCTGTGCTGTTACAGCCAGTATTACGAAGCCTTGGAGGCGACTGGCTTTTCATTACAAGTTAAAATGCAATCCAATGGCTCACAATTTGGAAGCACAATTCTGATTGAAAACTGACATGCAGCTGAACATTATGTCTCCCAGCTCACCCTCCATCCGTTTGTCTGTCCAGGAAGGCCCGGACCTTGGGCGGCGTTTTCTGGGGGGCGGCAATCCTGGCACCCCACTTTTTTTTTTTCTTTTCTCCCTGCATGACCCGAGGCTGCTGCCCGCAGCCAAAGCCTGCTGCCTGGGTTCCCACCCCTCACCTGCCTCTGCCATCTGTCTGCTAGTAGAGTGCTGCTGCAGAAGCAGACACCTGGATCAGAACTGGGAGATAAAGCTGTTTGTTTATGAACTCCTCCTCCCCCATGTGAGTGATAAGGTTGTGGCCTTGTACACAAGGTTCTTCGAGATGGCTTCAAACATTGTCACAACTGGGTTGTGCAAAACATGCTCACTATATTCAAACAATATTCAAAACGTGACGGCCTCTAGCTCCTCTAGTATAAAAAGCACTCCCCCCCTCAGAATGACAGTTCCTTCCAACCCTTTCTAGGAATACAAGAAAAAAATTCCATGCGGGGCTGGAAGGGTGGGTGTTGTGAGAATATTTGGAGCTCTCTCGAAGAACCTTGTTTACAAGGCAGCAACCTATGCTCTTCTTCGAATGGCCCCTCACAGGTCCTTTTTACACAGCTCTGCCGGGTGGGGGGGGATCTGTGGGCGCACCAGTGTGTGTGTGTGGGGCGTGCACACGGCCGCACACGAATCCGCACTCACCCACAGCCACGGAGCAACTGCCGTTTTCCCCGGTTACTCCATTGCTTGGGGACGAGTGGCGGGTGAGTGGGGATGCGTGTTAGGTGGGTGCGTGCATGCATCCCCATTCACCGCGGGCGCCATTCACACGGGGCTCCCCCACCCGTTAACACGCAGGGTGGGGCTTGGCGGCAGCAGCCTGAGAAGGGCCTAGGGGTGCAAAATTCCTAAATCCAGCCCTCTGTCCAGGGACTAGAATTGGGCTTTTCATGCGCGGGGGTGGGGGAGAGAAAGGAGACCTTGACAACCAAGCAGTAGATTTCAACATGGGATAAAGCGAAACAGGAGAAACATGAAAGTGACAGACCATTTCAAGAGAGGCTGAAACGGTTATTTAATTCCTATCCCTCCCTTTTCCCCAGCGGACTCAAGGCCATAGAGGATAGGAACAACGAGGCTACACCGTGCGCAGTTCTAGGGCAACAAAAACAAACAAGGGTCTAGAACAGCTCAATGGAATCATGGAATCTTAGAGCTGGAAGGGACCCCAAGGGTCATCTAGTCTAGCTCCCTGCTGGGATGCAGAACGACAGCAGCTACATCATCCCTGACAGGTGGCTTTGAGCTTTCCAGCCTCTCTTTGAAGAACCTCCAGCCATGGAGAGCGTAGGCCCCCCGCCTGGGCAGCCTGTCCCACTGCCGCGCAGCTCTGACTGGGGTCGGGGCTCTTCAGCTCAGGGACAACAGAGAAGGAAGTTTACAAAGTCACGATCAGCATGGAACAAGTAACTAGGGCACTACTATTTACCCTCTCTAATAAGCACTAGGACTAGAGAATACTCCATGAAGCGGACAGCACATCTAAAAACAAACAAAAAGGAAATATCTTTTCACCCAACACAGGGTATGAAATGGTATGTTATGTTAATTGAGGGGTCCTTGAGGTTGTGTTGTTTGTGCTGAATTTATAATTGTTACTGTTTTCTGGATGTCTTCTACTTTTGTTGTTAGCCGCCTCGAGTCGCCATAGGCGAGAGAGAGCGGGATATAAATAAAAGTTGACTGAATGACAATTTAGTTGTGGAACTTGCTGTCCGAGGATGTTGTGAGGGCCAACATCATCACTGGGTTTGAAAAAGGATTTCAGAAGTTCTTAGCAGATAGGTGCATCAACGGCTTATCAGTCAAGTAGGTTGGGGGCCAAAACCTCTGTCAGGAGCTGGGAGTGATCACTCCACTGTGATCTACTGGACACTTCTCTGAAGTGACCAACAATGGCCACTCTTGGAGACAGGATGCTGGGTTGGATGGGCCATTGGGCTGACCCAGTCTGGCAAGGATTATGTACATGTTGAAGCATTTTCCAACCGTAAGAACAGCTTGGCAGAGGAGCTGATTGCCAAGCAAGGTGGTGGACTCCAAATTCTTAATAAAAGGCTAAACCCCTCTCAGGAACGGGCTAGGCCTGCTGGCCCCACTTAGGGCAGGAGGGTGGGCAGATGAGAGGATTCAAAGTTCTTCAAAGGTGCCTTTCTACCTGAGCTGTAGAGCCAGAGCCAGTAACGGTGCTTCTCTAGCTTCGGGAGCAGCTGTGTGAGGCGGTACTGCGGATACAACAGAAGCAAATTCCCAGCTGTACTGTTCCCTCCCCATGCACAGAAATGCTACGGGGATGGGGGGGCACCTACCTGGGGTGTCCTGGCAGCTCTTCCCAGGGCACAGAAAGGCTATGGGCTCTGTGTGTGTGTGTGCACGCGCCTGGAGTGTCCTGGCAGCTCTTCCCAGGGCACAGAAAGGCTATGGGCTGGGTGTGTGTGTGTGTGTGCACGCGCCTGGAGTGTCCTGGCAGCTCTTCCCAGGGCACAGAAAGGCTATGGGCTGGGTGTGCGCGCATGCCTGGGATGTTCTAGAGGTTCCTCCCGGGGCACACAAAGGCTACAGGCTGGGAGGGGGGGTGGGGGGGCACCTACCTGGGATCTGCCGCGTGCTGTTCGTTTTCAGCTGCACATCCTTGAGTTCACAGTCCTGCTTCTCTTTGCTATCTTTCTCCTCCCCCTTCTTCTTCTCCTTCCTCTCTTTCTCTTTGTGCTTTTTGGATTTCTTCTTGCTCTTTCCGTAGGGGCCAGAGTGGTGCTTGCTGGTCGGAGGGCAGTCCGTCGACAGAGGGTGACTAGCTAGCCTCTCAGTGGGCTCCACATTCTCACAGTCTTTGCCGTTGTGGCTCAGGTCATTGCTGACGTCGGAAAGGGGGTCATGAGGCAGCGGCAGTTCTAGAGCCGGCAAGACGGAGCTGGAGCCAACCGAGTCGGCCGTGGCTGGCAGCACTGCCGAAGCAGGCGCTTCCTTCCCATTGGGAGCGTTCAATTTCCCATTAAAAGTGGGCTGAGTCCGATGGGTATAATGAGAGATCCTAGGCTTCTTGTTGGCGAGCGGGTCGATGAATTCCAGGGGAAGCGGCCGCTTCTGAAAAAAGGAGGGGGAGACAGTCTGGGTTTACAATAAAGAAGGATTTCCAGCCACTCGGTGCATACCAATCTATGGCCATTAGGGGGCACTGTTCTACAAGGAAGGACACTTCACAGACAGCAGTGCAAGAGGCTGGCCCGACAGGCTTCAGGCTGGGTGTCTTCCCCACATTGCTCCCCCTCAGAAACCCACGATGTCAACCCCACAGCCAGTGGCAGAAAAGCCCCACTGCGATGCATAGGACCAGTTCCAACCAGAACCACAGCCCTCTGCTCTCCCCCACCCCGGCTCCTTACACCTCAGAACCCAAACAGGGCCTGCCCCTTCCTATCCATTTGACCCATCACAAGCATGATGCTTCCCAGCTGACCCTCTATGGCTTGGGTGAGGATGATTTGGAGGCAGGTTAGCTCAGCACAGCAAGTCCCAAATTTGGGGGGGGGCAATAATGACACCCAATATTTCTCACATCCAGCATCAGAGAAGCCTAGTCTGGGGCTGCTCCTGGCAAGGCTCCTCTGGAAGATGGAGGATGTGCGTAATGTGGGCGATGGCCGGAGAAAAACACAATCAGACTATGTCCTGGGGACCAGCCCTACAATTCTACATTTATGGCCCCATAACACACAACCCAGTCCCCCAAGATGCCTTTTTACCCCCTTCTAAAAACAACAGAACCAGGAGTCACTCCATGAAGTTAACAGGGAGTGGGTTTAAAACAAATAAAGAAAAAAACCTATGAAACTCCATTGCTGGAGGATGTTGTCCAGCCCAGTAGCATAGCCAGCTTCAGAAAGGGACTGAATGAATTTTGGAAAGCCAGGTCCATTTAAGGGCTCCAAGTTGGGCTGGTCAAGGATACAAGACCCTTGACTTTTGGAAGCTGGGGGAGGATGGCAGGAAATGGATTACTCTGCTGTGCTGCATCATCCCTTGAGGCAACCGAGGCTGGCCGCTGTCAGAGACAGGATGCTGGGCTAGATGGACTAGTGGTCTGACCCAGTAAATGGCACCATGTTCTTATTTCAGCAAGCAGAGAAGGGCTTAACTTTGGAGCTGGAAGTTACAGTACCAGGCGGAATCCAGCTTCGGATGCAGCCGGACCCTGCCCGGCTTGGAGTTCTGCTGCACACAGGGGAGAGGCTGCCAGGCTGTTGCTTTTAGAGATGGGGTTATTTTCAGACCAGATTCCTAGGGAGTTGCTCCCTCATAAAAGAGTCAGTTTGGAATCCCAGCACTCTTGCAAGGGAAACCACCCCCATTTGCTTCTCTGCCTGTTACTTCTCGAGAGCCTTTTTAAACATGCAGGATTTCTACCACAGTTTAAAACTGCGGCTCTGGGAAATCCCCCTGCGGGGGGGGAGGGGCTTTAGATGCGCCTCTGTGAACTGGAAGTCGCCCAGGCGCCATTAGAAACAGCGGTGCCGCAAAATTCCCAGGTGTTTTGAGACATGGCCTATATAAGACCCTGATAATTGAGATCTTATCTAGGCCGCGTCTCAAAACACCCAAGAGTCGCATGGCGATGCTGTTTCAAATGGCGCCCGGGCAACTTCCTGTTTACAGGGGTGTGTCTAAAGCCCCCCTGCAGGGGTTAAACTGCAGGAGAAATCCCGCATGTTTAAAAAGGCCCTAAGGGATGCACAGACAATGCTGGAGGATGGGGAACCCTGCTGCCAGATCAGTGCTGGCCCAGTTGTGAGCAGAGAGGGGGGGCCGCTCTGGGGCAAGGAGAGGGGGAGACCGAAAATGCAGCCTCTCAGAACTAGAGCAGTCCAGGGCTCCCAGTCATGCCTGCACTTCAGCAATGTGTCTCTCCTCGATTGCAAGTTCCTCGCGGCAGGGGCCTGTCTCTAATTAAGGGCTGTTCAGTGTCAGAGGTATGGCTAGGGCTAGATAAATATAGCACTTCATTTTCACACATCGGACAGTACAGTTGTAGAACTTGCTGCCAGAGGCGGCGGTGAAAGCCAACAGCATAACTAGTTTCAAACGGAAACTGGATAAATTCTTAGAGGCTAGAGCCGTAAATGCCTACTTGTTGAGGCTTAAACCCCTGGCTACCAGTAGTTGGGAGTGGTTGGCAGGAGATGGGTCCTGTACATGATCTGTACTTGTACTTATTTTGGGCTACCACTGGCCACTGTCAGACAGGATGCTTGGCTAGATGGACTGCTGGTCCAATCCGGTATGGGACTTCTTGTGTTAATTTGGATGGGAGTAAGCAGATGGGACACTAATACCGGGGTACAAAATATACCGAAATGACAGAGTTGATCGAGCGGGTGGAGGGGTGGCTTAAAGACAGCATTGAGTCAAGTAGAATTACAATTTTACATGAAGGGAACTGTACTCTGGAATCTCTATGCACAGAAATTCCACGGGTAACAGGGAAGTGTCCAGCAGTGGGGCTATCCTATTGCTCCATGACCAGGATAACGAGTGACTATGAAATGCTAGCGGAGATTAGACAGCTAAAGTCGGTAACATCATAATAATGGGCGATTTCAATTATCCTTATATACTGACTGGGTGAATGTCTCCTCCAGGCATGATAGAGAGGCAAAGTTTCTAGATGCCAAAAATGACTGCTTCTTGGAGCAGCTGGTCCTGGAACAAACAAGAGGAGCAGCTACTTTGGATCTAGTCCAAAGTGGAGTGCAGGACCTAGCGCAAGGAGTAACGGTGATGGAGTCACTTGGCACTGGGACCAGGAAGTAGGGGGGAGGCCCCGGGTCAAGTCTCGCCTTAGCCAGAAACTCACTGGGTGACCTTGGCCCAGTCACAATATTCTCTCAGCCTAACCTACCTCACAGGGTTGTTGTGAGGCTTAAAAGTGGTGTTAAACTGTTCTATATGACGTGCTCCGAGTGCCATGGCAGGGAGGTGCTATATACAAATAAAGATGATTGTTATTATATAATCAAATTTGACAATTACTGGAGGGAGAATGATTAATAAAGCTACTGCAGTAACTTTTAAAAGGGAGACTATGCTAATATGAGGAAACTAGTAGAAGGAAGTTAAAAGGAGCAGTGGCAAGGACTAAATGTCTGCAAGCGGCGTGGAGACTATTTAAACACACCATTTTGGAAGCCCAAATTAAATGTATTCCATATGTTAAAAAAAGGTAGCAAGGGGACTAAACGCCTGTCAGGATGGCTAAATGGGGAGATGAAGGAGACTATTTGATTCAAAAAGGCATCCTTTAAAAAAGTAGAAAGCTAGTTCTAATGAGGAAGAAAAGGAAAGAGCATAAGCACTGGCCAATTAGATGTAACACATTAATAAGGCAGGCTAAGAGAGAATTTGAGGAGACTCGCTAAATAGGCAAAAACTAATAATACAAACGAAGTACATCAGAAGCAAGAGGCCTGCTAGAGAGTCAGTTGGGCCATTAGATGGCTAGGAGATAGGAGGGGCGTTCAGGAAGGATAAAGCCGTTGCAGAGAAGTTGAATGAATCCTTTGCTTCGGTCTTCATAGCAGAGGATGTTGGAGAGAGACCCCCACGCCACAACTTTTCTTTGTAGGTGATGAATTGGAAGAGCTGTCACAGATCAACAACTCTGGAAGAGGTTCTAGAGCAAACTGACAAACTAAATAGTAACAAATCACTGGGACCAGATGGTATTCACCCCAAAGTTTGGAAGGAACTCAAATATGAAATTGCACGGCTACTACTGGAAATTTGTAACCTAGCACTAAAATCTGCCACTGTACCTGAGGACCGGAGGGTAGCGAATGTAACATCGATATTTAAAAAGGCTTCCAGAGGCGATCCTGACATCTGTGCTGGGCAAAATGGTGGAAACTATCATTAAAAACAGAATTACGGGGCATACTGATAAACATGGCTTAACAGGGAAGAGTCAACATGGATTTAGCAAAGGGAAGCTGTGCCTCACTAATCTACTGGAAATTGTTGAGTGTGAATAAGCACATGGATAAGCGGGAGCTAGTCAATATAGTGTATCTGGATTTTCAGGAAGCATTTGATATGGTCCTCCTCATGAGAGACTCAAAGAAATGAAGAAGTTAATGGATAGGAGGCAGTGTACTATTGTGGAAGCAAAGGCCTTTTTTAAACAGGCCATGGCGGGGGGAGAGGGGGGATATGTCGTGGGCACACCACTGCAGGTGCATACAGGCACACACCCATCCCCCTTGCACGGAGCCACCTGTGTTTTTGTTGGTTGCTCCATGCAGGGGCAATGGGTGGAGATGTTACGCCCACCCACCCACCCACCTGCTGACACTTCCAAACAGGACGCACCCATTCATGTCCACTACTTGGGCACGAGTGGCTGCGTCTCGTTTAAAAAGGGTTAAAGAGCAGGACTAAATCGTCGGTTCTCACAATAAAATAGTAGAGTGGCCCAGGGATCTGTACCGGGACGGTGTTGTTTAATGTATTCAATGATCTGGAAAGGGGAGTAAGGAGCGAAGTGATCAAATTTGCAGACGACACCAAAGTTATTCAAGGTAGTTAAAACACTGAAGAATTAAAGGGGGATCTTGCAAGACTGGGCAGCTAATGATGACAGATGGAATTTAATGTGGACAAGCGCAAAGTGATGCACAAGGGAAAAACAAGCCAAGCTTTATGTACACAATGCTGGGTTCTGAATTAGGAGTTATCACTCAGGAAAAGGATCCCGGAGTCACTGTGGACAATACATTGAAATCCTCAGCTCAGTGTGCGGCAGCCGTCAGAAAAGCAAAGGTTAGAAATTATTCATAAAGGGAGAGAGAATAAAACTGAAAATATTATAATGCCACTATATAAATCTATGGTGTGATGGCACTTCGAATACTGTGTGCAGTTCTAGTCGCTCCATCTCAAAAAAGATGTAGTTGAAATAGAAAAGGTACAGAGAAGGGCAACAAAAATGATAAGGGGTCTGGAACAGCTCCCCTATGAAGAGAGGCTGGATAGGATAGGACCTTCTTCAGCTTGGAGAAGAGACGACAGAGGAGATGAGATAGAAGTGTGTAAAATCACGAGTGGTGTGGAACACGTTAATGGGAGCGGTTATTTACCCTCTTAAGTAGTACTAGAACCAGGGGGCACTCCATAAAATTAACAGGTAGCAGATTTAAAACAAATACAAAAGTATTTTTTCACTCAATGCTCAATTAAGTTGTGGAATTTGCCGCCAGATGTGGTCAAGGCCAGTAGCATAACTGGGTTTAAGAAAGGGTTGGACAAGTTTCCGGAGGATCGGTCCATTAGCAGCTATTAGTCAAGTAGGCTGGGGGAGCGGACAGAATCTCTGACTGGAGCGAGCAATGGGGAATGGATCGCCCCATTGTGATCTGTTGGGTACTTCTCCCAAGTGACTGAGATCGGCCACCGTCGGAGACAGGTGCCGGACGGACTATTGGTCTGACCCAGTATGGTATTTGTGTTCTTATCAGTACAACCCCTGCCCATTTAGCGGAGCATCCATGCAGCTCGAAGTCAATCCCAGATCTCTCTGGTAACACACCACTACGGCAGTGGGGTCCATTTCCGTTTATGGCAGGGGTGGGGAACCTCAGGCCTGGGGGCCAAATGCGGCCCGGAGCTCGTTTTTATATGGCCCCTTCCCAGTGCCTGGATCCAGCCCCTGCCCCCAAGCACTAACAGACTGACCTCAGGGGAAGGAAGCAGAGGCGAGGGCCTGCACATCAGGAGAGGATCCATGATCTGGACCCTCCTCTTCCCGAGCACACCCCTTAAGCACCCCTGTCCCTAATGCCTATGTGGCCCTTGGAGCTTTTACTAAATTCCAAAGTGGCCCCTGGGAGGGAAAAGGTTCCCCACCCCTGGTCTACACGCCAAGTCCATCCTGAGGACAAACATTCAGACTCCGACAAAGATCTCGCACTGCTAAAAAACCAGTATAGGTGACCACCCAGCTGACAGGAACAGGCAAGATACAGCTGTGGAGAAGACTTAGAATTAACCGCTGGCAAGTGCAGCCCAATTCTTGTGTGGGATAAAGACTACATTCTCAAACTGGGGGTGCAGAAGGTGTTGTGAGGGGCTCAAGGAGCCTAGCTGGCAAACACCCAACTCCATACTCTCACGGAGCTAGGGGTAATCTCCGAAATAACAGGGTGGCAGGCAGGGGAGAGTCCAAGAACAATGGGGAAGGGGAGGGAGCAAGGGGTGTGTGTGTGTATATTACACACACACACACACACTCCAGGAGAAGGGCCTCAGCTATGACCTACAGTTTGAAGCGACGCGCAGTGCAAGGAAGTCTGAGAAGCACCATGGCAGAGTGATGCTGTGCAGTCTGCCTGTTGGTGAACACACCAAGCATTAAGGACAGAGCACTGGGCCAGGCAAGCAGGCGTTACCCACGATCCTGGACAGGAGGAACCTGTGCACCAAGGAGAGCAGGTGGGCTGGCTAATCGGGGACCAGTTGGCGGAGGCCTTTTCCTATTCCTCGGTCACAGAGTGAACGCGCCGTGCTGCTGTGCAGCAGGCGAGTGCAGAAGCTGCTCCTCTTAGCCAGGTCATTGGCCTGGAGCTGATGAATACACAGACTCGGTTAGGTGATGCATGAACAGACACTAGGGAAATGGATGGAAGGGGGGCTTGAAGGACAGGGAAGTAGGAACATGTCACCTTGCACTGCTCCTGTTACACTCACAGACTAGCCACCCCTGTTCCACCCATCCTGGGAACTGGGCCAGCCACTCCCACCCGTTCTCCAGTGAGGAGGCCCCTAGGATGGTGCCTGGTTTTCTGCGAGTGATGTCAAGGGCTTCACACAACTCAGTACCTGGGTGCCACCAAGTGGTGGAAGCGACTGGAAGCCAGAATAGGTTCCCACTGTGAAATCAGCCCCCTAGGGGAGGCTGAATGACCTCAGCCAGAGTGACTCCACAGCAGGCCAGGCCTTGCTGGTAGCTCCCAGGCAAGGAGCTGCCTCCCATGCCCAGGCCTTGCCACCACCTACCTGAGGGGGAGAGGAGGAGTTCGCATGGTCTTTGGGTGGACTCAGGGAAGGAGCTTCTCCTGGGAGGCCGAGGTTCTGCGGCTGACAGTGCTTCCTGGAAAGCAAAAGCGAGAGTTCAGAGCCCACGCTTAAAAGACCAAGCAAAGATCATGCAACACCAAAGCTTCCTTCCAGGGTCAGGGGCATTCGGAAGCCCTGATGGGGACCAAGTCCTACGTCAGTAGTAGATAACCCCCCAGAGCAGGGGTGGGCCAAGTTTCCCAATCCCGAGAGCCACATCCATTTACCATAGTAAGGCCACAGAGCGATACAGTTTGCCCACCTCTCCCACACAGCCAGCTTGGCAGTCTAGTGGCAGCGCGATGCCGTCAACTCGGTCATTCTGACCGAGAGGACTCGCTTCTTGCTGATGCAGCACATTCAATCGCTGGCAGCAGGTGGGAGCGAAGTATGGCCATTTCAGATTGGGGAAGGAAACCTGAGGCAGAGTGGTCCCACCCCTTCCAAGAGGGAGGGATTCCAGAGGAGTCTAAGCTCCTGAAAAGGAACCCTGTATAGCACACACAGAGCTCTGCTTCTTGGCACACCATGGCTCCCCCATGCCAGTCTGAGACACTGCCGTTCACATCCCATCAAGGGAGGGAACCCAGTTACTCAAGTTCCATTGACCCCAATTTCCATTTGGCCTCCCCAGTGCCCAAACTCTTATCGTGACAGCAGAACCCTCCTGAAGCTCCAGCAGAGAGAATTCAGAAGGCAAGTCAATTCCAAATAGTCCAGGTAAAGAATAAAAAGGTAGAAGGGTCACAGTCACAGCACATTCCTGCCAGTGACTAAATTAGGAGACAGATGCTCTCTTGCTTACATAGTGCTGGCACTAAACAGTCATGATTACAGACAGCTCCCTGCCCAGAGGAGCCTACAGTTTAGGATGGACAAGAAAACCAAGGGAGGGACAGGGAAACATTCAGAAAGTGGAGAAGTCACAGGGGAGAGGGTAAGATGGTATAAGTTATTATTATAATAAGCATTTGTATAGCGCCAGCAGTATAACTGGCGCTTTACAGAACAGTAAGATAGACACGGTCCCTGCCTACGGCTTACAATTCAATACACATGGAGGGGGGAGACAAGGAGAGGGGACGTAGGGAGAGACCAGGGATAAACAACATTCAAGCGGATGCGAGGTCCCAGTTGCATGTGCTTGGCTTGCTTGCAGTTAGGCAGGAGTCTGCGGGGAGGGCAGACAGTAAATATTGAAAGGAAAGTTCTAACAGGCATCGGGAAAGGCAGTGAGGAAGAGGTGGGTTTTGAGGAGGGATTTAAAGGTGCAGAAGGAGGGGGCAAGGTGGATGTGGGCAGGGAGGGAGTTCCAGGCATGGGGGGCAACAAGGGAGAAGGGACAAAGGTGGTTAGGGGAGCAGGGGAGACGAGGGAGAGCGCGGGAGGGGACAGAGGAGAGCGGAGAGTGCGTGCAGGAGTGTGTAAGGAGACTAGGGCTGAGAGGTAAGGGGGGGCCAGGTTGTGAAGGGATTTATAAGTGAATACCAGGAGTTTGTGAAGGATGCGTTCGAGAAGGGGGAGCCCGTGAAG
>QEPC01012541.1:2531428-2597807 GCA_003113815.1 Sphenodon punctatus
AGTGCAGCTTTACAGATGGGAAGCCACACCAAGCTGGCTTGTCTGGAAGATGCTGTGCGGTTCTGAGCCTGAGAAAAGGTGCACGAAAACAGGGTAAGACTACAAGAAGCTGCCTAACCAAGTCAGACCAAGGTGTAGAAAGGTGGAGGGCGGCCACGTGTACCTAGCTGTGGGATTCCCTTACAAGCTGCCCTTCTCCGCTCCTGTAACAGCTTGGTGGATGGCCACTGGCTACTCGCCAAGTCGTTATGTGTAAACATTAGCCATTCACCATTTTGTTCACACGCACACTCCCCTGGTAAATGCCCCATTTGGTTCCACCCTGTGGCTGTTTTAACAAACACTCTTTCGCGGACCCACATGCTGCTGACACTGTTACAGCACTGCCTCCTCTAGATAGAACAGCAATCTAGGGTAGATGAGCAAGAGCTAAGCACCCATACTCCTGGAAAAAAAAAAAAGATCAGGAGTCCCTACCCCCTGCTCAATGCAGGAAATCCACAGCTACAGCATCCCTGACAAGAGGCCGTCCAGCCTCTGTTTGAAAACCTCCTGCGAAGGAGAACCCAACCCACCACCTTCCGGGGCAATTTGTTCCACTGTCAAACAGCTCTTCCCGTTAGGAAGTTCTTCCTAAGGTTTAACCGAGAAACTACTTTCTTGTAACTTGAGTCCATTATTTCTAGTCGTGCCCTCTCAGGGGCAACAGAGAACAAATCTTTGTCATCTTCCGTGTGACAGCCCTTCAGGTATTTGATTTTACTGGAGGAGCTCTGCAGTCTGCCATCCCACCCGGAGTCCCGCTAAGGTCACAATCCCAAAGCTGCATGGGTAGGCCCACTCCTAATGCAGACCTACCAGGAAGGCTATTCCTGAGGCACTGGCCAAAACAAGGGGGCCCGTTCTCCAAAGCCACAACCATGCTCAGGTCGCTAATTTTCATGGCTAAGTTACTTGAGCTAACAAAATGGCACTTCAAATCACAGCCACCCATCAGTTTCACTGGTTATGGTCGCCCTCAAGAACTCTGCTTAAACTGACAGTCTCCTACGAAGGGAGCCATTTTGTAACCCTCTAGTGCCCTCCAACATCTCCTTGTCACTGTAGCACTACAGCTTACAGTGAAAGGGATTAACTATGTCTCTCAGCTTCAAGGCTCAGTCTACAGCAGGGGTGGGGGGAACCTCAGGCCTGGGGGCTAAATGCAACCTGTGGCTAGTTTTTAATGTAGCCTTTTTTCCAGTTCATGGATCTGGCCCCTGGATCCAGTTCCTGCCCCCAAGCACTGAAAGACCGAGCTTAGGGGAAGGGAGCAGAGATGAGGGCAAGCACACAAGGGACAGATAGATCCACAATTTGGATCCTCCTCTTCCTGACCACACCCCTTAACAGCTACTGCCCCCAACTCCTCTCTGATCCATGGAGCTTGTACTAATTTTCAAAGCAGCCCCCAGGAGGGAAAAGGTTCCCCCATGTCTGTTCTAGAAACAAGTTCTCAGGCTTCTCTCTGCAATTTTTTGTTTCAGAGTCCCCAGGTTCTCATGATCCCAGCAGCGACAGTGCTACAAAAATAGGATAAATTGTTAAATGTGTTGCCAACAAGTCCAAAACCCTGCCGCCACTCCAACCAGGTTAGCAAGAACCACCGCGGGACCTCGCTGCTCCTCCCTGGGGTGACTAAATGGTACCTCCCATGCTAACACTCCGATTGGCAACACAGATTCTGTGCCAACCACCAGAAAAAAGGTGATTCTACCAGAAAAAATAATAATTCCCCAGTGTACAGAGCAGCACTGCCCCATCGCTCCCTTCCCACAATATGGGGAGTTTTCAGTCGCTACAAAGGCAACCTGGGGAAGATGCTACACCGGAAACCATACATTAATCCTGGGCTTATTCCTACCCTGCCCAAGCACGGCAAGGAGAGAAGCTGGACAGCCACTCAAGGCAAGGCCATCCGGCAATCTGACTGACCCCAGCAACCAGGGCCAGCCTGGCCTCCATGCCCGCGGGCGTGTTTTCCTACCGGCTTCAAGCCCACATGTTTTCTTTCGACTTTGTAGCCTCATTACCTGAGCCCGTCTTTGTTTGTCCTGTTGAATACATCCTCCCCAGGCTCTATTTTTAGAGCAGTGCATAACTGAATGCCACAACCTGAGAAAAAGCAGTCAACAGCCTTCAACTAGGAAGAATCCGCCACCCCCCTTTAAACCTCAGCCTACAGGCTGCCTGGGCAGCTGTAATTTTCCATTCCAATCGCGTTCAGCACCATGGATGTTTCAATGGGTTACAACCCCCCGCCCGCCGGAGTTCGCCTAAGCGTGCCAAAGAACACGCTGGGCTTCAGACTTTGTTAAACCAACAAGAGTCTCATCTCGGAGCCAATTGTGCTTTCAAATCATGGAAGCTGTTCAAACAGAACGAACTCTGTTCCACGCTGGCCAAAATCGCAACAGAAATAAGCCTCAGAATAAATCTCAAGTCAAGTCCCCACCTGCATAACAAAGAGCCAGCCAGGGCGCAGAGTAAGAGACAGGCGGAGCTCGCGAGTGGGAACAGGAACCGCAGAGGCCTGGGGCAGACGTCTGCAGGGAAGGGGGAAGCTCGCCCTGAGAATGGCTCCACACTGGTGGGAGACTGAACCCAGGTTGACGGAAGCTTTCCTGGCCCAGACCGCTCATGCTCCGAGCTAACACTCTCGGTGGGGGAGAAGCCCCGCCCCTGCGGAGAGCCAGAAGGTCATGACCCTGTGGGGAGGGGAGGGGCAGTACCTTAGCACCGCCCCTCTCCTGACCGTGTCCTCACTCCACTAAACACCAAGACATCACAGCACTGAGAGCCAGGCTGTGTCAGAAAAGGGGTGGGGGACTCTCATACTGCACTGCACTACCTATAGCTTTCCGGGCACAATTCAAGGTGCTGGTTCTGACCTTTAAAGCCCTAAACGGCCTGGGCCCTACATATCTGAGAGATCGCCTCCCCTCCCATGCTCTGCCATGGTCAGCCAGGAGCCCTCTCTTGCGGATACCACCAGCCAGTTTTGTCCATACAACAAGGGCCAGCAAGGAGGCACTCTCGGCTGCTGCCCCAGTACTATGGAACTCTCTCCCCACAGAGCATGAGCATTTTCCACAGGCAGTGAACCACCTCTCTCTTTGGCAAAGCATTTGGCAGGTGGGGATAGGGGTTGAGGTGGGAGAGTTTAGGGGTGAGGGTGGGGTTTTTTAAATAGAGTTTTATTGCATTTCTATGATGCGTTTTTATTATGCAAGCTGCCCTAAGCTTTAGGGGAAGGGCGGGGTAGAAATTTGAATAAAATAAATAAATAAATAAATAGGGCCCACAGGGCAATGAAGCCTTCAGCCTGGTTGGGACAGGAGGGCACAAGGAAAAGGAGAATTGTTACTTCAATCCTCCATCGTAGTCTGGGAACATTCCCCAGCAGCTACGTTCCCTCCGGCAACCCCAATAAATGGCATTCAGTTAATGAGACTCTTTTAGGAAGAGGGCACCTCCTCCTGATTTGGAGACGGAGTGATTGAGGACTGCCCACCTCCCCCACCCCAAAAACCAGGCTGTTGCAATGGCTAATCACCCTGGCTGTGAAAAGTTGGAGTTGGTCCAGCATTAGCTTCCAGCCATCTGTTCTTGGCCTGTCTCTCTCAACAAGATTAAGGACCCCTTTCATGCCCTGTGCTCTCCCCCCGCCCGTGAACCAAGGCCCCATAAATCAAGGTGCTTAACCTTGTGATAAGCCCGTGGTTCCCATCGGATCACTGTCAGTTGCCACTCAGTTTCTCACAGGCACTGTGCACTGGCTAGGGAGGGCTGCAGTCTGCGACATGGATCCGGGCTGGTGCTCTGGTAAGAACCATCGCACACCTGTCTTGGACAGGGAGACTGAAGGCAACAGGCTACGTGCACAGGATTCAGGGAATAACCCGAGCTTCTCCTCTCCCAGCCAGCCCTCAAGTAATTCTTAGAGCTCTTCTCGGCACCACTCAATCCCTGCCGGATCCGGTTTGAAAATGCAGGCTCCAGAGCCGAGTGCAGGATTGCCCTCCTCCATGTCAAGCACAGAGGTAAAGTCAGGCTGTCTCTACTCACTAACACAAAACCATCCGTGCCTTCCAGCGTGGCCACGGCGGAGCCAAAGTCTGAATGCAAGAGAGACAGGGGCAGGAACCAGGCAGGGCAGAGAAAGATCGAGGAGACGGTAACTGAAGCTCCAGAGAGGTTGCCTTTCCCCAGCTTAATTGCTATCCCAAGCTCCTAAACAAATAGTACGCTTCCCGGCCAAGGAATCTATTGGTTTCCTTCCTCCAGACTTCTCTGATTTGCGCCATCATTTCACTGATGACATTGCGCCACGTGACTCAGGGATTCTGCAAGTTTACCTGAGACTTGAGCACATAGGTTTGAGGCACAAGGGCACCATTCTTGCCAAGCCTTGTACCAGACTAAACAGACTCCCCGTTCGAACCAGACAGTTTGACACGATGGACGGATCCTCCAGCTTGGCACAGCACTGCTGATTTGATTGGAGTTACCCTTGCTTACAGCAACGGAGAGTCTGGCTCAATATGTAGGTTGGGGGTGGAGAACCTCAGGTCCCAGAGTCAAATGCGTCTCACAGCAAATTTTTATGTCGTTCCTTTCCAGTTCCTGGATCCAGTTTCTACCCCCAAGCGCTGCCAGACTGAGCTCAGGATGAGGAAGCAGAGATGAGGGCAGGCACTCAAGGAGAGGGGACAGATCCATGGCTAAAGTCCATGATCTGGGCCCTCTTTTTCTTAAGTGCACCCCTTACCACCTCCTCCCCAAACTTCTATGCAGCTTCTGGGAGGGGAAAAGGTTCCCCGCTTCTGATGCGGGCTGTTGGGAGGGAGAGATGACCGGTCAGAAACAGCGTGCATGGGGGGGGAGGGGAGGGGTCCGTTACCGAACTAGTATCCTCTTCAGTAGCTGCTGGTCTCCTTCCGAGTAGCCGGGCCAGTCTTTCTGCACGTCTTTATAGACACAGTCTTTCAACGTACAAGTACTGTCCTTGGCACTCACGTTGGCCACCTGAAAGAGAAGAGCAATTAGGGGAAAGCATTAGGGTTTGGTCATTTCAGCCCTTGGGACAAAAGCAGGTCTTGCCAAGAGAGCAGCTCTAGTCTTCCTCTCCACTTCCAAAGCTACCTGTCACCTGCACCCAGGGCTTAATTCAGGGGGAGGAAGGGTCTTGCCAGGGCTCAGCTGTAACAATTAAAGGAAGGAGGAGGGCAGCTGAGCTCCAGCACATGCTGCCCAGTAAGAGTGCGCACCTCAAAATGCGACAGACCAGGGAAAGGCCGATATGGGCCATTTCTTTCACTAATGACTGCCCTCCCCCCGGGCTGGACATCCGACAGATGAAACCGCAAGGACTCCTGGCTTATTTATTTTATTTATTTATTTTAAATTTATATCCCACCCCTCCTGCCCACAGGGCAGCCTGGGGCAGCGAACACTCAATTAAAATTTTTTTTTAAACAATTTAAAACACAATACAATGTGGGGAAACACCTCACCCCATCCCTACCCCTTGCCAAAAGCCTAATGTGCCACTCTCCGGTTTACATTCTGTTGTAGAGGGGCACATTAATCTAGTGGTTAGGTAGTCTCCATGTGACTAGGGTTCATTCAGCTGCTTCAACATGCTCTGGGGCAGCAGGGTGGGGGGTTCTGGGGCAGGCTTGGCCCCTGCAATTCGTTTTGGTTAAAAAACCCAGAAATTAAAGCGCCGCTTGCACATCTCTTAAACCCCCCCTTACCACTATATGGGCAACAAAATGGTTGCATATTTATAAAGGACCCTGTCCTAAATTATTCCAGGGTGTAATTAAAGGGAGTTATAAAAAGCCATTCAGTAGGGAAGACCAAACAGGTTGTGCTGCTTCAGTGTAAGCTAAAGGGAAATGGGTGGCAAGGAAACCCCGCAGGGAATGGGGCAGATGATTTATCACGGCTGCCCAAGCTCTAAAGAAGGAACTGCAGAGCAGCTGATAGGAACATTGTGACGACGGGGACAGCTTTGTCAACAACAGCCAGAAGGCAGATTGCCCCCCACCCTCCCCAATACAGGGGCATAGTTGAAAATAGAAAACAAGGTGACATTCTCATGGGGACAAGACTGGGGCAGGGGAATGTTTCCTTAGACACACTAGGGTTCTCAATGGGGTGTGTAAATGCAAGAGGCTTTCCTGGATTTGGAGGGGGAGAGGAGACACAATATGGCCACGCTAACAGCTTCTCTGCATGGAAACTGGGAGGCAGCAAGGTCTCAAATAAATAACGCGTGCTCCGAAGTTCCAAAACCACCACACACATCCCTCGCCAAACCACGTGAGCCGAAGGCAACGTGCAACATTTTGGAAGTCTCTGTCCTTTTTGGTAGGCCTCGTGGGGAGCTGTGCTGGAGCTGTCAAATTGGAAACAGAGAGGCTCAATTGCATGGTGCTAGCGGCCTTTCTGAAAGCTTATGGTGGGCCTCTGGCTGAGAGCTGCAGGCTACTTACTCAACCCCTGTGCCATTGAAGGGTTAGGGGCAGATGGAGCTGTCCATTTGGTCAATCAAACCACTTTGAGTATTGTGCCCTACAGAACACACTCGAGTCCCCCATGCACGTGAAGCTATCATAAGGGACTTGTGTGCACTGTGTTTTCCCACTTAGCAGCAATAGGGGAAAATGCTGTGAATGAGGGTTCCTGACTGTTATAGGAAGCCTTAAACTGGAAATAAAAGGTCAGGATGTGACCTCTAGCTAGACACACTGTAGGAATCTCATGTCTCATTGCTACAGAGCATGGCTTCGCTAAACTGCTTGCTAGTTTACAAGCGAGACGTTCCAGCCAAGCCCTGGAGAGCAAAATGCGTTTTGAGAAATACCCTGCGCGCCGTTATCGGTTTGCACGATAAACACTTTGTCCTTCCTTTCAGTTTTGTCAGCGTTCCAAATGCCCGGGCCAAGTGCAAGAGGAGTCGGAGCTGCGGCTTGCATTTAGGGATAAACACATCTGATTCAAGGAGAAAACAAAAGGAGTGGAACCCGAGAGCAAAGATCAGCTGTAGGGACCCTGCCCCTCCAAATGCTATGTGCTTATAGTGCCCTAATGATTGTAGGGCCCTCATCGACGGCTGGAGACTGGGTGCACAGTCCTGCCCAGAAAGGCTTGCATTCCAAGCAAACCAAGAACGCTCAGGTATAATTTAAACTTTACCCCAGCAACACCTGGGAGAGACCTGCCTTCACCAGCCCTCTGCGCGTCTGAAAAAAAACTTCTCTTGAGAGATACGACAGGGTGGGGAACTCTTTCCTTTCCAAGGGCCACTTCAAACATTGGTACGAGCTCTGAGGGCTGCAAAGCAGCGGGGGGTGTTTAAAGGGTGAGCTCAGGAAGAGGACAGTTGAGATCATGAATCTGTGCCCTGGATCTGTTCCCTCTCCTTGTGTGCAGGTCCTCATCTCATCGGCTCCCTAACCCTGAGCTCAGTTTTTCAGCACTTGGGGTTAGGAAGATGGAAAGGGGCCACACAAAAATTAGCCATGGGTCGCATTTGGCCCCCAGGTCTGATGTTTCCCACCCCTGGATAAGACTAATCCCCACCAGAGCACAGCAAAACAAACTTGACACCCAAACAGCCTTGGGCAAGGTGCCTTGTTGCAGCCCGAAGTCTCTCTTCCTCCAAGTGCAGACTGGAGCACTGGGGCTACTGCAAGGAGAGGCACAGGGTGAGGTGGAGCTGTGCCAGGACCCACGAACCGGGCGGGCAGCAGGGGGGAAGCACATGCTGCAGTGCAGGCTACATCACCCGCTGTTGCCGTCTCCTCCCGAGTTTGAGGGGTGGGGCCTATATGCATGGGGAGCGGGGAGAATCCCCAGGACACAAGGGGGCGGGGTGGGGCAGCCTGCAGGAGCATTAAGCCACCCCGCCCCCAGTGATCCCCGCTTCCCCAACCTCCCTGGCTCTGGGACAGATGAGGGGACACGTTCCACTTTCTGCCCCATGGCCCACCCCAACCTAGCTACGCCCTGAGCGATATTCCCAACAAGCCCAGCACCGATTTCAACAACGCAGACGGTGATCCGATTGCTAGAAGCCGCCTAGCAGCATTGGCAGCTGAATCCGGAGAGGTTGTCAGTGCGCGGTGCTTACTACACTTTCATCTGTTACAGGCAGAGATTTTCACTGGTCCAGTCACTGAGGCAGCCATTCCAACCGACTCACTGAGCAACCTCGGGCAAGAAACCTTCCCTTTCTACTTTCTTCCCACCTCCTGGAGCTAATTCCAGAGATGACAAAGCGAGGTTAAGTCGCACGCTCTGAAAGTACAGATGTTCTAGCCAGGGGTGAAGAACCGTTTCTCCTCTGGACCACTTTGAAAACCACCACCACCTCTGTGGGCTGGATAGGCAGGAACAGGGAGAGTCCGTTCCTTCATCTCAGCCTTTCGGTGCTTGAGGGAAGGTGTCTGGATCCATGGGCCAGATCCAGGAACTGGAAAGGGGCCACATGGAAACCACCTATGGGAAGGATTTGCCCTGAGACACGGGTTTCTCCACCCTGAGCTGCGCCAAATATAGTGATCACAAGTCCCAATATAAGCTCTTGGTTAGCAAGACCCACCCTGCATTTTAGACTGAGGATACTGCGCAGATGCCACAAGGCGGCAGCTTTGCCGCCCACATGGCAGCACACCATGCAAGAAGCGGCATGATCTTCAGAGCTGAGCCACTGACTACATTCCTACAGCACTTAAAATGACTTAGGTTGTTACCCTGAGACTGCACTTAAAGCCGAGTAACTTCACTGACTTTAACAGATTGCTCTGTAGGGAGTAAGTGGCTTCAGCCACTAAACTGGCTTTAACCGTTATGAAGCCCAAAGAGAAAACGTAATTTCTGACGTAGCAACCGCTATCCTAATCACTATCTACTGCCAGAGGGTGTAGTAAGGGCCAATACTACAGCAGAGTTTAAAAGAGGTTTGGACAAGTTTCTGGAAGCTGGGGGAAAAACAACAGAGAATGGATCCCCCATTGTGACCTGTTGGCTGCTTCTCCCAAGCCACTGTGATCGGCCAGTCGGAGACAGGATGCTGGACTACATGGACCATTGGTCTGACCCAGTACAGCACTTATGTTCTTAACTCAACAAGATCCCTCATGCAGCTCACTTGGTTCTTGCTAGATCCCAGAACAAGGACAGTACACCTAAGCTTGCATGTCTCATCTGCCCATGACGTTTCTACAACAAGGCTATGCAGAGCCACATTCTCAGTGGTTGCCCCATGATTATGGAACAACCTCCCCTTGGAGGTTCATCTAAGGCCAAGCCTGCTCATCTTCTGGAAACGATGCAAGACCTTTCTGTTTGGCCAGACATTTGGCAGGCGGGGATAGGACTGGTTGGAGGGGGTTACGGGAAGGGATGCAGGGTGTCAAGGGGATTTTTAAGATGGTTTTATTGATTGTAAGCTGCCCTGAGCCTTAATGGGAAGGGCAGCATATAAATTTGAACACGGACGGACATCATATTTGGATTTTTAGTCTATCCTTTTCCAAAGGTTCAGTGTTGTTGACAGACAGGTATAAAATATACAAAAATAAACCCCCTAACACATAACCTGTATAAAATTCCTATTAAAGCCACTCTCCAAACCCTCTTCCCACCTTCTTAAAGTCTGGCCAAACAAACAGACCTCGCATTCCCTCAAGAAAGTGCTCGGGCTTGGGTTTTGGTACGTGTCCAGGAGAAGAGAGTCCCAGAGCTATGGCGCAGCCACCACGAATGCCTCTCTGGGCATCCTCACTGTGTGAACATGGGGCAATGATGCAATCTGAAAGAGGGCGTCACCGGCTGACTTAGGAATTGCGATGGGGCGTAGGGCAGGAGGCAGTTTCTGAGAACACAGTATTGTCACATTCAGGCTGTATTTTGTAGATTCAAGTCACGATCCACCAGCCACTGACTTTGGAGTCAGCGGCTGGTGGATCGTGGCCCAAGCCATGAAGCCACCAATACTGTGAGATCCCCTCTGTCTTGAGGAAGCCCTGGCAGGGCACCAACCTGTTGTAGGAGGCTATCCAATGAATCCTTATCCTGCGGCAAAAGACCATCTTTCTGCAATCGCAGAATAAGCTCAGGTTTCTTGTACGGTTTGAGCGCGAGTAAGTGCAACACCCTGTCCCTGAAGGGGCGCTGGGAAATAGTGCTGTTGCCTTTCCGTATCGCGCTGGCGAGGTTGACGGGCGTTGGTCGCTTCCTAGAGGGAACGGCGTCTGAAACTCCTGGGGCGGGCTTGCGCATCTGAACCTTCTTGCCTGCAATGAGAGGAAAGCTCAGGGCTCTGCTGGAGTCACACTGGGAAGTCGAGAGCTTTGCACTCTCACCTATGTACAGAACCACCAACATACAGCGCTGGAAAAATTATAAAGTATTCATTAGCCAGACCAAAAAAATACAGAGATTACTCACCAGGATGGGATTTGCAGTAGGGAAATAAACCTATGGCAAAAAATCCACTCACCAAATGCAAGAGGATGAGCAGATTTTTACAGCCCTGATGACAGTGGTCAATATAGGAACAACTGCTAGATCAGATTAGAGGTCCATATAGCCCAATATTATGACAGTGATTGTTGCTATTATTTTTATTTAATATAGTACTTTCAGTGTTCCAAGTGCTTTACGATCCATATCTAGTTCCCCCTCACAAACTCACTGTGAAACAGGTAATTATTATTGCCATTTTACAGATGAGAGAACTGAGGCCAAGAATGATTTGCGCAAGGCCACCCAGTGAGTTCATGGCTAAGACAGGATTTGAATGCTAGTCTCCCAGGTCCACCTCCAACACCTTTAGCCAACAGGCTACTCTGGTTGACCCCACAGCGCTGGACCTTTAACAGGCAAACCTGCCCCCATGACGGTCTCAACCTTCCCCACAACAGCTAGAGGCCTCTTTTACAAAAAACAGATGAATTATCTCCCTTCTAAACCTGGTAACGTTAGCCATGCTAGATATTAAATCTATAGAGATCTTCAACCTGCCTCTGGGGAAAAGGAACATGCATGTACGCACAGCTGCGTCTGAGTTCAGAACTAACCTCTAGAGATTCCTACACTGCTTCATTAACCCAATTCAGATCCAAAAAAGGGGAGCTGCAGGAGCTGTGTGTGGAGGGTTACGCGGGCACTGCCCAATGAAACATCAATGCATCGCCTGTCAGCCTTTGGGCATTTCTTATGTTCTTGTGCGTGTGGCGAAAGCAATCTAACCTTGATTTTAAAGCTGAAAGCTTAAATCTATTTCTGATCATACCCTTCAAAACTGACATTTCTAACGGTACCATTAAAAGGTGCTCAAAGTCTTTTACTAGTGCTGTTCAAGGAGTCGTTTGCAGGAAGCCTACGCACCTTGTCTTCCAAAGACAAGGACTGATAAAAAGGCTAGAACTGGTTACTAATCACAGCCGTCACCCATGAAAGAGCAATTACATTAGGGGAGAAAAAAAGCAAGAAGAGGCCAACACCTCTTTGTTTGCCACGGATCCCCTCTATTTACAGAAGTTGCTTACAACATTATGCGACCATTTCAGTTCTAGAAAATCTAGCAGATTGGACCATACAATACGTAGCCGTGTTTGGCAACATTTCCAGAGACATTTCAGCATAGCTCTGCTGCTGGGAGCAATGCTTTTGTCAGTCTGCCCCAGATGCTGGCAATTGCGTGCAACATAGATTTTCTCCACTGAAATGCATGTTGCGTAATGGGGGTGTGCGCGTGTGTGTAGTCACCATTTCCTGGGTTTTGCTCATGCAAACAAGCAAAAAAAGTTTGCTACTTTTGTTTAAAGGGGGAGAGAAAGCCCAGAGGGATAGATCAGAGTTGTGCAAAGAAGCGCCAACTGGATTTCTTAGGCCACCTTGGAACCAGGACATATCAAGGATGCTTCTAGAGATTCCTTTTTTGCAGAGACAGGGAATCAAGGAGAGACTCTTGAGGGTCATCTGGCATCTCTGCTTTAGGCTGGAACTAATGCACTGGGGCAAATTTGCCCACTGGATAAGCTTTCACGATGCTCAACCCATCTGAATGCTGAGCTTAGGTGGACGGTACAGGTTTTGTCTGGCGTGGTTCATTCAGCCCTACTTGGAAACTCAGTTTAACTCAGCAATAACTCTGAGCTGCTTGTTGGTATTTCTGTACATATACGGGAAGAGACGCCCCTAATCTCTTGTGGTAAAAAAACCCCACACACAATTGTGTTGTGTTTCTTCTGCCTGTCTTCTTCCTTCTGAAGGACATGTAAAGTCAGACAGATGCTCGTTTCCTCAGGTTCGATGCAATGCTGAGGCTGCCCTGGGGTGGGGGGTGGAATCACTTTAAGAACCTGTGGGAATGGAATCAGCTTCTCAAGGGAGACTGGAGACCCTCCTTCCTTGGATGGATTCAAAACCCAGCTGGACGAGCGATGCTGCAGTCAGAGCATCTCTTGCCTCGGAGCAGGGGTTGGATTAGATGATCCTCGAGTCCTTTCCAAACCTACTCCTCCTCCCCTTCTGCCTGCTGAGAACCCCTTGCTCGGCTTGCAGCCACAGCTCCTGGTACCTAGCTGCCTCTTCCCTGCATCCAGCAACAGGCGTTCCCTCTGCCCAGGCTGAATTTTTCCCCCTCTCCCCTCCTGGGAAGCTGCTGGCTTAGTCTGGCGGATGGATGGCTTCAGCAGTTTGTTGCAATGGTTTGCAGCTAGGAAGAGCTGAACACACAAGAATGATTTTTTTTGTCCCTACCGCACAGGAAGCTGATTTCCTTCCTGATTACTATCCAACTCCTCAGCTGATAAAACAATGAGTCTGGGTCAACATCACCCTCTGTGTCTCGCCATTCTAGCAGCAGACATCCTCATGGAGACGGTCGGGCAGAGAAGCCAGCTGGCTGTACTAGTCCTTGGCCCAGGCACCTCATCACCACACGAGTCTACGCCCATGGCATGGCCCTCCCTGAAGTGCAAGTGTGGGAGCCAGAAGGCAAGGCACGTTGTAGTCTACCCAAGCAGCCTCTAGGCAGCACAGAAATGCTCTCCTGAAGAAGCAGGGGGTCACTAGGTCAAGAACATGCTAAGAGATCCCAATCCTTCCCCCTCCACTCCCATCAAAACAGGGGGAAGCAGCTCCTTACCTAGGTATCTCCCACCAGGCTTGATGACAATGGCGCCGCGGCTCCGTGTTGCCTCCTCCACTTCCTCTATGCTCTTCTTGGCCTTCTGGTAGGAGTCGTCGGTTGCACACACCGTGATCTTATCCTGGATGCTCCCGAGACAGTCCAGCTGGATGCTTCCATTGCTATAAAATAAACGGGATAGAACAACACTCTCGGGACAGAGAACTGATGCATTGTATTGCAGGCTCGTTAAGTGAGAAGTGACCCAAAAATGTCTGAAAAATTGCCCTCGGAAAGCCCCTTTGGGTGGAAGTTAACTCCTTGGATTACACTGTTCTCACAACAGACGGCAGCCCTGAACGTTTAGGGAAAAAGAATTCAAATTATTTTAATGGAGTCTGTTAAAACTATTTAAATGGCGTCTGTTAATTGGCTGAGAGTATGTGTACGTACTACTTTTTTATTTCCCCAATAAGATGGATGCTGAATACCTAAGAGCAGTAATTTATATATGGTATTTATCCAATTGTTAGCATGCTTTGGGGGCGGGGGGATTTGTTATTCCCTGGTTGCTGTGTGTGCTGTGTGTTTGTGTAGGTTTCTTTTAGGACCGTCGGTCGCTCGCTCTCTGTCTCTAGACACACACACACACACACACACACACACACACACACACATCTGATGATCTGGATTCTTTTAATTGACTCCTGCTCACAAGCTGCAAGAAAATGGAACCTGCTGGCATGAACCTCATCACAATGACGATCTGCGCTCAGATCTCACCCACATTGTGGGGATTCTGTCATCACGTCTTCCGTCGGTGGCCATTGGGGCTTTGCTGTGGCAGGCCCCTCCCGCCACGTGCCCGTCTCCACTCCTCCCGCTTCACCTTCAAAAAGCACCTCAAGGTTTCTTTACTCTCCAGGTGCTTTCAGAAGATCTGCTGCTGGTTCCCAATAACGTATTTTGTCCTCCTCCCTTTTAAACTGGATTTTAAATGAACTTTAGGTTGCTTTAATATATTTTATTGTATTAATTTTGAGACACTCCAAGCGCCATTTGGATTTTTGGTGGGGCAGGGAGAAGAGAATAAATAAATAAATAAATAAATAATGATCTGACCTTGGCCAGAGTTGGGGTCAGGATACTGAACTGGACAGATCAGAGCAATCTCTGATCCAGCACGGTTGTTCTTACAGGAGGTGTCGCTGGAGGTTTCCAAACAGAGGCTTGACAGCCTCTGTCAGGGAGGTTGTAACTGTGGAATTGGTTGGACTGAATGATTTTTGAGATCCCTTCCTCATCTATGTTTCTGTGTTCACATGGGAACTAGTCACGTTTCCATGGACATGCCACCTTCCCTCCACAAGTCCATAATTTAGACAACATAATCTCAAGCGTTGTTATACCTATTTCCCATGGGCTAAACCTGTGGCCAGAAGAAAGGCAACCTGACTTGTCTAAGGTCACACCAAGCCTGTGGCAGGGAAGAGAACCCAGTCTTGGTGCCCCAAGGCCTATACTGGGAGATTTGGGGGTGGGGTGACTTCTCCCTCCTGGCAGGGCTGGCCCGAGGCATGTGCCACCGGCGCCCAGGCACATGGCCCCGCGGCAGACTCCGAGGGAGGGGTCCTACGCCGCCGCCACGGGTTGGAGACAGACGGAGTCGGGTCCGCTGCCCCCTCCCCAACTTCTACCTCCTGCACCCTGTCTCCATGGCCTTAAGGAGCACGCTGCGCCGCCCGTGTGCCCAGCTGCTCCGGACGACTGACGGGCCAGCAGCTGGGATCGGGCTGGAGGGAGGAAGCGGTGGTTCAAAGGACGTGGGAGCGAGTGTCCACCCTGTTCGCCTCCGTGCACGCTGCTGCCAGCCCAGCGCACACACACACCACTAGCCGCTCCTGGGGGCCACTCTGAAGATTAATACAAGTGCCACAGGCTGGAAAGGAGTTTGAGGGGGTGGGGGGATGCTCAGGATGGAAGGAGTCCAGACCATAAACTATGCATCCCCAACCCTCAAGTGTGTCTCCTTATCTCCACTCCCTTCCCCAAGACTCACTCTTTCAATTGTCATGAGAGAAAGGGCTGGATTCAGGGGCCAGACGCAGGAATTGGGGAAAAGCCAAATTTTATTTAAAACAAAAAAAGAAAACCAGCCATGGACTGGATTTAGCCCCCTGGGCTGCAAGTTGCCCCCCTGGCCTATGATTTCTCCACAAATCTATCCTCTCCCCACACCCACCCCTTTCGCCTTCTACCAAATAGGTTCCTCTCCAGCAGGGCCTGAACAGTAAGCTCTGCCACTTGATGAAGCTGTACCTAGCTACAACCCTAAGGGGCCACGTTCCCTGCTGCTTTTCGAGCTGCCGGTGACGGAGAGCTTCCTTTGACTGCTTGCGTAGCATTGGCACTTCCATCTTTCTGACTGAATCAGAATGTCAGGAAGTGACAGGCGGAGAAACTCTGTAGCCCAGGGAGGCGACTGTCCCAAAAGAGGAACTGCACGGAGGGGAAGCTGGCATGTACCCAACCACACAAACCTCCTCGTTTCAGGTCTAATAGTTTTCCACGAACACTTGGCCTAAGTTTCCCCTTTTGCGGCACATCCACGCAGGCCACTTGAGCCTGTCCTGATGCCCAAGCCCCCTCCAACCTGCACCAGACTCCAAAGAATTCACCAGCTTGGGTTTGAGAGAGGAAAGCTTCACTTGGACAGAGGGTTCTGCAACTGGGGCAGGTAGCATTTTCAAGCACTTCCATGGCAGCCAAGATGAAAAAAATAAAATGGAATTTTTAACAAGGTCTGCAGTGGGAAAAGATATTAGCCAGCCCCAAGCACTTTGCAAAATCCACTTGAAAGCTTAAAAAAACATAACCCAGCAGTAAAAGGCCAATGGACCCTCCCCCCGTCACACTTGGGAGCAAAAATCTGTGTAGTCTGCAGGGATCTCAACTGACAGCAGTGGTGGCACTGTGTGTGATGTATATGGAGAACTACAACTACCATGTAATTTAGGCTCAATCAGGTAATCAGGTGGCCAAAATACCAGCAGCCAGTTTATGCTATCCCTCCATCCTCCAAAAACGATAGGAAGGAAGTAGAGAGAGAGCTCTACAGCAGGAGAGGAGAACCTTTCCCCTCATGGGCCACTTTATAAACAAGTACAAGCTCCAAGTGCTGCACAGAAGTTGGAGGCAGGGGGTGCTTAAGGGGTGCCCTCAGGAAGAGGAGGATTCAGTTCACAGGTCTGCCCCCTCTCCTTGCATGCCTGTCCTCATCTCTGTTCCCTTTCCCGGAGATCAATTTCTCAGTGTTTTAGGGGTAGGAATAGGATCCAGAGGCCAAACTCCAGGAACTGGAAAGGAGTCACATAAAAAACTTGCCGTGGGTCACATTTGGCCCCTGGGCCAGAGATTCCCCACCACTGCTGTAACGTACTAAAGACCGACCAGTGTTCACAGGGAAGCAGACCAGAAATACAAAGAGGAATACGGAATGAGCTAGACTTTCCAAAACCCATTTATCTGCGATGCTGCAGGCAGAGGGCATCCTACCTTGGGGCCAGGGGTTGGATTAATGACCCTTTATAGGGCTGGAAGGGCCCTCAAATTTCTCTCAACCTTTCCTCGCATGGACGCACTTGTTTCCACAAAGTGAAAAGATTCAGGGGGAGGGGGTGCAAACTGAATTTAGAGGAAGTTCCCCTGACATCCACTCCCAACCAAGCAACACTCCTCCTAGCGACAGGGCTCTGAAGAAGCCAAGGGAAGAGAAAGGAGAACAGTTCCCCTACCCGTCCGGCAACACACTACTCACCTGGACACATACTGCTGGATACAGTCGAAGCTCCCCTGCGGGCTGTCCTGGCCGATGTGAGTGAGACAAAACGAGAAAGTCCGCACATCGGCGGCACACTCAGGCCTGGGGATCGCGATGTGCTGGTTGGAGGGAGAGATGCCAGTCAGTTTGGTTCGGTATTGGCTCTTAGCAAGCTAGTCAGGAGCTGTCACAGTCCACCCACCCAAGATGACCATACACACACAGCGTTGGGGGTTCGATCTCGTCTGCACAGTTAGCATTTTGACGGATATCTATGGCATCACACACTGTCATCACTGCTATAGTGCAAGCAACATTCCTGGTGCTGTACAATAATGAGAAACTGGTCCCTGCCCTGAGGGGCTTACAATCTAGGAGAGACAAGGGAGAGGGGAGCCCAGGGAGACATTCATGCAGTTGAGAGGTCGCAGGGGTCTGTGCTCAGCTTAGTTACAGGAAAGGAGACCCTGAATGACAGGACAGCATCCATGAGTAATGCAGCCCTTCCTCCTTTCCAGCCACCTTAGCAACATCATCTGGTTTCTACATGACTGCACAGAAGACAGATGGAGACCAAAGAGTTCAAGCAGGATCTTTCCCTGGACCAACAACTGTTGGGGAAAGCGTGCAAGGTTCCAGGCCAGGCAGGGCTCTTCCTCAGGCTGGGAACAGCCCTAACTGTGAGCTGAATAACTGCAAACCAGGTGCAGAGACTTGTTATCAATACCAGGGAGGATCTGGCATTTCAGACAAAGAAATAAGCTGTAAGTCAATGTAAATCAGCCAGTGATCTATGCAAACTACCCAGCCTTCACACAGAAGAGCAGAACAATCCCAGGAACTGGACATTGACAGAACATTAACACCTGCTTCTTTCTCCAGTCCCAGCCAATGTTTCCTTCTCTGACCATGGCTGCCTCTTTTCTTCACTTGTACAAAAATAATCAGGGGCCCATTAACATGACACCCCCTCCACTAACATCTGCAGGGGTCCCCCTTGAAGGGGAGGGCGTTGTGTGAATGGGGTCTGCAAGGAATGGAAACCCCCCTTCAGACAACACCCTCTTCCACGCATGAAACCAGTCCTGCCAGCTCCCCTCAATGCTGCCCCGGGGATTGGGGATGCTACGCGAATCTTCCCTAGATCAGAGAGACATAAGAAACGTGCGTCATTCAGCCAGGTTCGTATTAGGACCAGCATAGAAAGGGAGCCCCCATCTCGGACAGACGATACCAGAGCTGGGGCTGCTGCTCTGGGCAGAGGCGAGGATATAGAGAGTCCCAACCTGCATCAAACTTGACCCAACCCTGTCTCCTGCCAGTCAGTCTTGAGGAGGAGGAGGAGGAGGATGTTCCACCAGGAGACCAAGACTGGCTGCTCTGGGGAGCTGGGGCGTGTTCAAAGCATGGCCCCTGCCCTCAAGTTTAGGCTCAAAGCATCTAAAGCTGTTTGCAGGAGGGGCGGGGTAGAAAACTATAAAATAAATAAATATATAAATCTAGGGCCGGCTTCCTTAAAAGCTAGTGAACCCGGTACTCAGCCTGACGCAGCAGGAAGCCACCAGGGACCACGGCTCTGCTCTCAAATAGATTAACACTGCGTAACGCGATTTCACGACTCACATTGGAGCATGACCCCACTCCCATATTAAATCTCTAATCAAGCGTTAAGCGTGCTGTGCAAAGAAGGTGCAGCTGCCGCTGGCAGGCAGGGCCTGGATTGTGCTGTTCTCACCAATAAGATTCTGAGCGGCTTCTCAAGCCGAGCACGGCTGCTGCAGAGACTTCACAGTGCAGAGGACCCTGTTCCCTGCCAGTGGCTACTGTCTTACTGAAGAGGCGACTGTGGGACATGGACTCCTCCTCTCCTCTACATAAGTATAGGGTTTCCTTTGTCCCAAATCCCCAAAACTGGTTTTCCCTGTTCAACATCAAGCTCAAAAATCAAGCTCCAGCTCACCCTTTGCAAAGCTAAAAGCTGACCAAGGCCCCCTGCTTGATCCCAGACAGCCCTATTATCCTTATCACCCCTTTCACGATACAGCCCCAGTGCTTCCGTCAAAGTCAGGAGAGCAGGGCAGAGGAGCAGCGCTGGAGCCTCTGAGCAGTATTCCCTAGCCAATCAAATACCTATTGCATCACCTTGGGCGGGCCAGTCCTTCAGTCTCCAATTCCCGAGATGGAGATAATTCCAGCCATCTTCACAGGTGGGTTGTGAAGATGTTTGGGGATGGAAAGTGGAGGGTTAATTCATTCTGCGGGCACTTACGCAATGTGATGGCCCAAGAATCAGAAAGACAGGAGTGAGAAATGGGAAACGATCATCAGGTTGTCTAGCCTAGTGGTTCTGAAGCACGCCCTCCCACTCCTGACGCTCGCACATCCAGTACAAGCACGTACACTCGTACACGCACACGCGCACACACATACCCCTTCCCCTTCTGCTGCTGTTACTTTAGCTTCCCTACACCCGGGCAGCTGAGGGGGAAGACCCTTCAGCTCAAACTGGAATTCATGTTACTAAATTGTGGGGAGAATAGTCCCCTTTAGGAAATCCTCCCCACAGAGGTTTATCTGCTGCACCTTCTCATGCATCCCCATTCCTGTATACGTTCCTTGTCCAACCCATTGGAAACACCAGTCTAGCCCATCTCGTGATCAATGCCAGTCACCTGTTGTTCATGGTTTACTGTATCAAAGAGGTAAGAATGTCAGAAATTGGAATGAGCTACTAAACATCCTCAGAGTGAGAAGCGAGAAGCCAAAAGGTTAAGAGCTCTGTGGTTGCTACCGAAACCCCAAGCCCTGGTGCTTTTGTAGAATTTCTGTGACCGTGACCAAGCCAGTGTCATCTTCCAGGGAGACACAGCTGGGGAGGGTAATGGGGCTAGGCTTGGCGGCAAGAGTCCCCAATTAACATTTCCGTTAAGATCTGCTGGTTTCAATACAAAAAGCCCCATCTTATGCAAATGGACAAGTTCTCTAGGAATTATTTTTAGCTGGGGCACAAGGTGGCCTGTCTATTATCATGGGGCTTCGCAGCGGCCTTGGTACTGCTGTTCAGAATGGTCCCATGCAGCCAGCAGAGCTTAAAAATAGCCCATCTGCAGATGTGACTTTTGTTCTCTCTCAAGTAATTATGTGAAACAGCCACTACAGAGATGAATGAACATTTCAGTTTTGGTAAGCTAGTGCCAGTAGTGGCCTTGCCAAGAAATGAAAGAGAGAATAGCGCGTTTCCAGTGAAACCTCAGGTGTTAACGAAGAAGACGTTAACCCACAACAGCCCATGCTAGGTGGATGTCCAGCTGCCCAGTTGTTAGATGTTTGCCCCCACCAGCCATGCAGTGCTTACCCAATGGAAACGCAGCCCTTACACACGGCAGGATCTCACAGTACATGGAGCCCACCATGTGGGCAAGTGCGGGCTAAAATGCACCCACATCCTGTCAATTAGGCTGCATGCAGCGCCTCCACTTGTACAGGCCCGCCAGCACTACAGTCGCAGGCGGAGATCCTAGGGCATCCAAAGGGCAACTGCTTCCTGCCCCCACTCTCTGCTCTCACTCACGCTGCCAGTGAGGGCTGCTCACAAGTGCATGAAATACACGTAGGGGGCTGCCCATTTATTAGGCTGGACACGCAAAACATGTGAGTGAGGGCTGGCTCTCTCTCTTCAGCAACTCCTATCCCTTTTACAGTCAGTTGGTGCACGGAGATCAAGCCTGTCTGAATTGCTGAAGCTTCCAAATTCCAATTTAGATCTGCCTCGGGGAGGAGGGGGAAAATGCTAAATATTCCATTTAATTGGATTAAATATTAACACTGCAAAGCAAACCCTGTTCGGGATGGAAAATGCTTCTGAAGCATGGCCACACTGATGTGGCTCTTGAAGAGACTGAAAAGGACCAAGAACCTGCTTTAAGGCAGAACAGCATTCCAGAAAAGGCCAATGAGCTAGGAAAGTTTGACAAAGGAGCAAGGCAGAAGTAACTACGCTGGTCGGCCAACTCCACACGAGCAAGGATCATTTAGAGAAACACTAGAAAGACTTTTAGGCTCCAAATTTAACCTTACGTCACAGTGATCCTATTTGGGAAAATCCTACTTTCTGGGGTCTTAAAAATAAGTACTGAAAATACTGGGCTCATTATGGGCTCCTGAGTCGAAGTAACTTCCCTTTCAATGACAAGACAACGGGCGTCTACTGCTGCATCTCCCTGAACTTCCGAGTTCTGCCTGGCAATTTGTCTCCCAGTCTTGATATTATTTTAATTAAACAAAGATGACCAAGGAGTCAGGTATTTCCTGGAGATTAATGAGCAGTTAAGGTGCCATACTGCTGAGTGTGTCAGGCTAATGAAAGGATGCTTGGAAGCAGGATGTGTGTCAGGACAAGTAGCACAGATTCAGATATTGAGAGACATGCAAACAGATCTCTGGACAGGTGCTAAGTGGAGTAAGCACCAAGAAACCGCTTTTTGTACTTAGCCATTCCCAGGGAAATTCTGGCCTTTTTACTGTTCAGAAAGCAAGTTCAAAATAAGCTCTGTAGTCCCAAATCCAGACTGAAATCTTCTTTTTTACAAGTCCCTTTACAATAAAAAACATAAAATAAAACCTCTTGTCATCCCTCATGCCACGACGGAAACGGATGTCTGTCATTTAGACAGCAGCACTTCGAGTGCATCGTCCACAGCAGAGGTGGGCGAGAGGTAGATAGTGATCAATTGGTAGATCATAAGCTAGTCTCCAGTAGATCATGGTGCAAGAAGGACGATCAGCCCCTCGGAGATTGCCCCTGGGGAGGAAAGCGAGACCAGTGTCCCAGGGAGCGTGTCTGCAGAGAAAATGGGCTAGGAGAGCACTTCCAGCCTGGCGGAAAAAGCCATCTCTCCAAGGGAGCGTTCCTCTCTTCTCCCGAGAACACTTGTTGAAGTGCCCTAGGGCTGGGAGCCACCAAGAAGGGTCTTCAAAGCTCCAAAGTCTGCAGGGAAGGTCCAGGTGACCTAAGGCCAACACGTTGAAGTTCGGACTGGCCACCCCTGTTCCCTAGTGTCCATGACCAAAGCCATACGGGGATGTCAGAGGATTGATTAGGTCAATGATATCGTGTCATTAAATTAGTCTTTTTAAAACAGTTAACACAATTGGTTATTTCAAAAGAAAAAGGGCAAAAGTTAAACCCTGTTAATGCTCCTGTGTTGGCTTTAGCTTCATCGCTAGGCTCTCTCTGACAGGAAATACCCTAATGGACCAGAATGCCAGCAACAGGGAAGCAACCACCATCTTAGGATTGGCTCATGTGAGGGTTATTGGGGACACATACATACAATGCTGAGAAATAACCAGATTGAGGTCGCATTCAGACTAACAGTTAATTCAGTGTAGCTGGGCCTGCCCTTCTGTTTGACTCCTGAATCATTCATACAGAGTGCTAAACTGAAGTTATTCAGGGGTACAAAGAGAAAACCAGGAGTACAAACTCCGCTTTGCTTTGTATTTATTTCACTGTCCATGTGAACACTTAGTGCGAGGGCAGTGACCTCAGGTCAGTCGTCATTCTGTCTCGGGGTGGTGGTGGGGTGGGAATTGATGCAGCACTACTTCCTTTTACATTGTACATCTCAACACTATCAAAGGGGAGCAGTTACTTCAATTTAATTAAATCAGAAGTAATTCGTTCAGTTTACCTTTCTCAGAACATGGCCCGAGATAATATGCATAACTACCCCAGATTAAAATATGGTAAACTGCCCCCACTTAACTGGGGTGTCTGGGGGAGGGAGGAATAACCCTGGATTGTAAGAGCCTATATGAGCACTCCAAGGTGAAATTATCCTAAGGGATTTCACTCAATGGTAAAGTCCCCCGGGGTAGTTTGAAAGCCTTGCGTGAAAGTGACCTTAAAACTATTCTCCAACATTCTCTGGCCTCAAATTTTATTTTTACAAAATCCTGTATTGCTGGGAATGGCTTCTTTTAATTATTATATACCTTTCCCCTTGAAATCTGTCCGAGATAAGGAACTTGTGACCCTTGTAACATCCTCTCCATAGCAACGTGCATGGTGAGGCACCAAGCCAGAGGTGGCTTGGAGTGGGGAAAAAGGCAAAGTAGGATTGTTTAAAAACAAAAACCAGTGCCAAAAATTATGGCACAACCGAAAAGCCACCCATTCCTAGATGGGGACCTGCTAAATGACTGAATCTCATTTCTCTCTGTCTGGTGTAAGCCACAAAGTGAGCGCCAGTAAGTTTTTAATGTTGAGTTGCTAACTCCTTAAAGTGAGACTTTCTTGACCGAGATACTCCACTTAAAGCAGATGGTTACGCAGCTGCCAGCTTCTTGTCCTGCTCGGGGAAAAATTATAATAAATAAAGAAGACAGAGAGGCCTTTCTCTCTGCCCAAGCTGAACTGGTTCCTCGCTCCCTTCACTTGGCAGCGCAATTAATTAAACAGCTGACAGCGAGGCAACCAGAGGTCAGCGCCGCGCTGCCAGCGAGCGTCTCTTTCCACCCACAATGCCTCAGCACGGTTTCAGACTGGGCAGGTCTCAGTGTTTCACTCTTTAAATGGCAATGTCAGATGTAATCACGCTGCTTAATTCCCTTTTCATTCAACCAGATGACTGACAGCTCCCCGCATTGAAAACTGCCCTCAGGAATCCAAGTTTGCGGCCACCCCCACCCATTTTAGAACACTCGCTACTCCCCCCCCCTCCCCTCTTCCCAGTTTAATCTTTTCTAATTGCCCACACTGTGCTTGAGTTTTGTTTCGGGGAGCCTTAAACACACTGTTTGAGGAATGCTAGCCTTCAGGCTCCCTGGTAAGGAAAGCTGTGGCTGGGTCAGCCTTGGTAGAAATACCAGGATACGCCATGGGCAGAGGTTGCACCGAATTCTCTCCCCCCCACCCCCCACTCCGTTAACCAGTCCCTCTGGAGGAAGGAGATAAGTGAGCAGATGGAAAGGGACCTCAAACGTCTGCTTTTAGCAGCTTTGGAATCGGAGTCACCTTTAGATCCTAGATGGAGATTTAGAAAGTTTTGAGAGGGAGAGGGGAAGAGAGGATTTTTTGGCTTCTGTACATTTGCGCTTCCTTTTCCCAAAACAAACAAGGGGATTTTAGGTTTCCTTGCTTTTTCTTTACAATCAATTTAGTCTTGCTGTCTGTTAGTAGTGTAGGTTGTTTGGAAGATGAGCATGGTGAGGTATAGAGCATAACGCTATTTTAACTGCTTTTCACGCAGGCAGGTACACTGACACCAGAGAATCCATACCGGGGCTAGAACTGCAGGGGAGGGGGCACAGACAAAGAAGCTAAGGCAAGGATGCAATGAACAGAACTGATCAATTAAACACGCACTGGAGGAAAAGCTCTCTCCTCCTAACAAAAGAGGAGAGTTTGGACAGGGAAGCCTCTAGGCATTAACCAACGGGACAGTAGCCCACACCAAGCAGGTGTCCACCTGCCCGTTTATTAGGTGTTCACCCCCACCGGAAGTGCAGCCCCCACTCATGGCAGGGGTTGCAAGAATCTGGACCCTGCTGTGCGGCCAATTACAGGCTGTGTGCCCACCTGTCTGTGTCCCGTCAATTAGGTTGCAGGCAGCCCCTCCGTGCATACAGGTCTGCCAACACCATAGAGTCATGGGTAAAAATCCTAAAGGGTCCAAAGAGTGACCACTTCCTGCTCCCTCTCACTGGCGCTGCCCATGGGGGCTGCCCGCAACTGCATGAAATACATGCAGGGGGCTGCCCGTTTCCTGGGCTGGACACACTACGCATACGAGTGGGGGCTGTATGGACTGAATCCAAACTCCAACAGGCTATCGTCTCATTTGAAAACACCCGTTGCTGCAAGCAGATCTGGCCCTTTAAAAAGGGATACGGAGTGGTCTTATCAAAAGCAGGTTTCAAACGTAATAGTGGTCCCCTTCACAGCTGGCTGGTCCCACCCCCAGCACTGCACAAGCAACACCCTGCTCCAGACTCTGTGCTGCCCTCGGACAGGTTCACTGTCAAGAAGGGAGTCCAGTACAACGCTGCTATGCTGGGAAGGAGAGACTGGGGAGAATATAGGTTATGCCCCCTACTTGTTCAGGATTGCCAATAGTGAACTATCTGGAATGTGTAGGGGTTGTGTGCATCCGACTCATGAGCTGTTGGGGGCCAGGAACAGGGAAGGTCCCCGGGAACTGGCGCTACTGCGGCTGCCACTGCTCCCCGGGACCCAGGGGAGAGCACTAAACTGACCCCAGCCCTCCTCGCTGGCCCCCAATTTAGACCTCGCAGCAGCTTGTGGGCCCAGATATTCATTGGGCGACAGGGAGAAGCCACCACACAGCTACTGAACCCTAGGGTTTTACACATTATGCTGGGTAGGTTTCAACCCTCGCTCAGCTAACCCTCGGCATCCACAGGTTTTTATTTGCTGCCTGAAGAACTGGGATGGCACCGCTAGCTAAGCTAGCTCCTCGGGGCAAAGCAGCCTTTTCAAATCCAAATATTTAGCAAACGTCGACTTCTCCCGCAGAGCGCGCCATCTTCTTACAAAAGCAGCCAAAGGCTTCAGGCAACTCTTACTGGCCACCTCCCACCCCCAAATCCCAGACCCTTCTCTCTTCCACTCCTGCAAATTCAGGATATCACCAATCTCCAACAGGGCTGGAAGAGTTTGGCCTCCTTTCCAGAAGTCAGGTGGCTTTTTAATTTAAGTGACTAACTAGGAATCCAGGACTTTAGTGTGACGAACCGAGCTCTAGACAACGGACCCTGCCCCGCAGACAATACATCTGCACAAGCCTAGCTGAGGGCAGAGTCTGGCTTACACAAATAGCACAGCTTGTTACAGATCTCAAGGTAACTCTGTCGCAGGCAATTAGACAAGCCAACCCTTAACTTGAGCAAACTTGACCCAGAATCAGCAACACATGGCACCTAGGGGAACTCGCGTTGCCAGAGCAGGGAGTGTTTTAGAAGGGAATCGGGTAAACAAAGCCAGGAATCAGCATTAGGACAGCTGCTCAATTCACAGCGCTCCTTCCTTCAGCTGAGCATGTCATGACGGGCAAGATGATTCCCTTTCAAGACATGTGTAATACTGCAACAGAGAGGAGCTGATCCTGCTAGGGCGTCCGGTATCCCACTACGCTGAGATGTAGCTCTAAGAGGAGGATTATTTATAAAGCACCTAGAATATGCCTGATGCAATGCACTCAAGATTTCTGAGACAGATCTCTGCCCCAAGGGACTTACAATCCAAGTTAGGCAAGGGTGTGAGGGAAACAGAGGGATACGTACATGCCAATTTTACAGGTGGGGGAACTGAGGATGAGAGACAGTGACTTGCCCAAGGCCACCCAATGAGTTCATGGCTAAGATGGGATTTGAATCCTGGTCTCCCAGGTCCAAGTCCAGCACCTTAGCCACTAAGTTACAGTGGTGCTAGGCGCTCTACTCTGTTCCTGCATGCGGCGAGATGGTGGTTTGGGGCACCACTCTACATCCCTCATCAGCATGCGATTGAGCCGATGACACGTGGATGGAGAAGGAATGTATCCAACCTCCAGAACGTGCAGAATGATGGGGACACACGCACACACGCCCAGACCCTCTTGCTGCACCTCCAACAACAGGACTTAGCCCTCTGGGCTGTAGCTTTTTCAGCTGGTATTTTTAAAACCTTTTGGTATGCAAGAGATCTACAAACGGCAGCTTTCAGGATGCTGAAGTGCTGAGTTGCTTTTAGCTGAAGAAGCAGTAGTAATTAAGCCCCTGCCTGCAATGTCAGTCCCACGGATCTATAAATGCCATGGATGAACTCAACAGCCAAGTTCAGAAGGGAACCACCTGTCCATGCCCAAGACTCAAAACAGGAGAGCTCTGCCGTGTACTCCTTGCAGCAGGGCAGCAATTGAAACCGCAAGCAGCCAGTTGAGTCTGTAGTTGCTGCTTTGATTCACACCATTGAAAAGTAGCATCCAGATTGCCAAACCAGGCAAGAGGCTTCCCAAGGACGATCAGTAAGGCCTGCCCAGATGCTGCCCTCCCCACATCGGCAGGGTGTTTGCATGCTCTGATTGGCTCCAAGCTCCAATCTCTCCCTCTACACCACTCCCCTAAACCCCAGCCTAAAAACTGGAAAATACCCTCCACATCCGCCTTGTCCCCTCCCTTCATACCTTCAAATCTCTCCTTAAAACTCACCTCTTTCGCTCTGCTCTGTCTGACTCTTTATCCTGCTGAGCCACTATTTCCTATACCTACGGTCTGTTTACCCTTATCCTTGCCACATGCACCTGCCTGCTGTCATTCGCATCGTAACCAAGCCAAGTGCGTGTACCTGAGACCTCGCATCTTCATGAATGTTAGACCCCCTTGTCTCTCCCTCTGTTCCCCTTCCTAAGTCTCTCCCCCAGCTCCTGTCTCTCAGATTGTAAGCCCTAGGGGCAGGGACCGTGTCTATTTTATTACTTTGTAAAGTGCCAGGTACACTGCTGGCGCTACATAAATGTTTGTTAATAATAATAATAATTCTCCTCAAGCACTGCCTCGCCTGGGCTGAAGCAGGATTGATTAACCCTAAGCCACCCAAATTGCCCAGTCTATTTTTTAAAAAAAAGCTTCCACAGATGAAGACCCCAAAAGCTTTCTTGGGAACTTGTCTCACTGTCCAGCCATTCCTACAACTAGAAGGTTTGTGTTAAGATTTAGCCTGACTAATCCTTCCTGCAATTGAAGCCCATGGCTTCTTGTTTTGTTCTCTATGGCCAAGGTGAATAATTGATTTCTATCTTCTCCCTAGCAACCTTCGACATACTTTGAACTGTCATCCAATCCTCCATCTTCTCTAAAATGGCTAACTGGACCACCCTTCTCTCCTAGGCCAACTCCTTTATCACCATCCTTCTGCTATTCCAAGCCCTTGCAGTTGGGTCTACAACTTCCTTAAAGATGTGAAAAAGTTTCTCCCAAGACAGAGCATGCAACCCACTCAATGCTCTGAGGCACTGCTAAGGCAGAATTCGGCAGATGCATAGACAGATACCTCACTCAGAATTAACTTCAAAACGGCAAGGAGTTTACTTCAACAGAACCACAAACTTACCCCTTGGTTTCCTTGAAACTGGATGGATGGTCTCAACACCACAGAATCCTATGAAACAAAAGGGGGAGAAAATTATCCTTAGCCAAGTTATAGCATTATACTACTGAAGCATTCTATTAATTCATTTTGGATTAAACAAGGAATGATTTAGTTTGTGCTTTTAAGCAGAGAGCTCTGCATAATTAAAAAGTTTAGCTGTTCCTGAAGAAAGAAAGTGACTGTTCCTATCCTGACTGGAGCCGCCTATCATTCTCTTATCAGCCAACACAACTCCCTTGGGTTCCCATTCACAATAGTTTGCAACAAGGCACCGAATCAGACTCTCGGCTGTCAGGATCAGGGATTTCCCGAAAGACGCTAGCCTGTCCTTTACTCTGGGCAGTCGTACCACTATTACTTCTCAAGTACCATCATCAGAGTAATAATAATTATTAATATACCCCCATGACCACCAAATGGCGCACTCAGCACTTCACAAGATACAATAAAATATGTGGATCCTAAATGCATCTGGAGAATAAATAAGTCTTCAGGTGCTTTTTGAAGGAGAGGAGGGAGAAGCTAAGGTGAACTGGAGAAAACATCAGAACTGGTGGAACAAACATGGATATTTTTCAACTGAGGAGCTTCTATATTCTGCATACATTCCTTCTGCCTCCCAACTCAACAGTCTCATCACTATTCTCTCTGTACTATGGAGAGATGGAGACCAAGTTAGTTCAAATGATCTTTTTTACTGGACCAACTCCTGTTGGTGAGTACGTGAAAGCTTTCATGCCACAGAAAGCCTTTCCTCAGGCATGGAGCGTAGCCAGTCGGAAATCTATAAACTGAGTAGATGTAGGACAGGTCTATAGGAGGAGGCATGGAGTGACATGGGTAGGAGAGGCTAAGACAAGGTAACTGGTGAGGGGATTAGATAAGGGAGAAAAGAGAGATGCCAGACATTTAAAAGCAGAGCTAGAGAGAGAGAGCTATATATAGATGTGCATTGAAGGGGCTGGGTCCGTGGGCCTAATCCATGAATTGGGAAGGGTCTGTGTAACAAAGGTTCATGGGCTATATTTGACCCAGGGGTCGGAAACTCACCACCCCATCCCACATGAACATACATATGCAAAGAAATCTGTTTCAATATCAGCCTTTCAAGCCACAAAAAGCATGTATTCAAAAATACATGCCATGGACATGCCATTTTAGGAGGAATGAATTTCCATTTTAATTCCAGAGCAAGTTTTCATGTTTAAAATTCAAAGCGAAAGCCAGCTTTAACACATACAAATCTCTCAATAAGGTTAGTCCCTTCTGAAGCCACTGAGCACGTGCGCTCTAGAAGCACTTCCTGTGCTGCCTGATGCACCTGCAACATCCTGACCGTCCAGGAAAGATCCCCATTTAGCAGCCTCATCGTGAGAACATGAACATCCACAGGGAGGGAGGAAGTAAGGGGGCTTCCAGCAGCAAGAGATTGAACTGTGAAGCTTCCCTACTGGATGTTGTGCCAGACCCTTCAGCAGCTGTGTCCAGCCCACTAGCAATAGGAGGTCAATAAACCACAGACATATAGAAATGTTTAGAGCAAGATGAACTTGTTGGTCTTCTTGTGTCCAGGACAGTCTTTCCCAAAACGTGACGGCAACAATTGTCTTGAGACGTGAAGATGCACTGCCCTCGTTGTGTTGCAAGCCCAGTTAGCATGAAATCACCATCACGGTGAGGTAGTAACGGACACTCCTCTCACATGCTTCCCAGAGAGAGATCAATAAATTCCTTGAGTGCCGCATGCCACAGCACGCTGTTCGTAGACAGCGTGGCTGGGCTTTTGTTCCTGGTGTCAGCAAGCAGAGTAGAAAATGCATCCATGAATCCACACAGATTCAATCTAGAGGAACACGCTGGCATGGAAGGCGTTCAAAGGAGGGTTTCACAAGTGCCTTTTTGTATCTAACTTCTTTTTTTAAATTCTGGATCTAGTTATAGATGTAAAAGCTTCTGCAATTAAATCGGGAGAGGGCCCGGCGGTGGGAGAGAACCACAGAACTGAAGAGAAAGTAAAAAGACAATCATGTGGAAGTCTGAATCCAAATCATGAGTGGCTTTGGAATCAACTGATAGCCAAGCTGCTGAAGACGGCTGGCAAAAGGTTTTTTTGTTTTTATAAAGGTGTGTTTACAGCTTTGGTTACCATTTACGAGGGAACCGAGGGACGGTGGTGGGGAAATGTCACACCTGCTCTCTCTCATACTGCATTGCCCCGGGGCCCACTCCTTTGCCGTCTTCTATAAACAGTCTCCCAGATGTCAGATCGCATCCCATTTGAGTCTGGGGCAGCTCTTTTTAAAAAAAAACAAAAATATACATACTCCCTTCCCCCTGCCACATCTACAGACTCTTCCTCCAACTGACCCTCTTTTCATCCAGTGGGAGGCCAGCTGAGAGTTAGGGAACATTTCCTCCCAACCTTCAGGCCAATCAGGGCTCTGAAGGGGATAGATAAGCCAGCCCCTTCTGTCTGCTCATGCCTGATCAAATCACAGGGTGCAAAAGGCAGGGGCAGTCCCCACAGCATTGCTGCTGACATGGGGAGGAATTGGTGATTTTGTCTGTTCTCCGAGTAAGAGGTTGGGAACCACAGAGATATACTAACAGCTGTAACCTACACATGGGTATCTCCAATTGTGTGAATGCTTAGACGTGCAAGATCTGCAGAGCAGTTACAGCATTCATACATCTTACTGCCCCTCATTCAAGCATTGCCACGCCCACAAGCTTTACCACTTACATACTCTGTGAACGCAGAAACACACAGGGTCTCTCAAGATACAAATGACCGTCTCTTCCATGAACATAACATGCCAAACAGGCCCTCAGCACAGCAAATCCCTGTAGCAAATTGCTGGAGGACACTGAATTTCAAACTATAGGAGTGCATTGCAGTATGTTGTCAGAAGAGAGGATGGTGGGGCAGAGAGGGACAGGGAAGGGGAAGTCTGGAAGGGAAAGTCAGTATTAATTAACCTCTCAGTGAAAGGGAATTCCCATCCATGAGCTAACTCCCTTCAGCCATCTTTATTACCCTTCACCTCCAGGATCTGGGAGCTATCTTCCCATCTACAAGTAACCTTTGTCCTTGGATTTAGCCTAAGCCAAAGCTTCTTCCATGGAGATGTATGAAATGAATTTTGAAAAAACCCATTTCCAGGCTGCTCAACACTGAGAATTTCCCCCCTTTTTTTTGGGGGGGGGGGGGGAAATGCTAATTTTTAAAATAAATTTCAGTTGTCAAAATCATAATGTAGTTCAGATAAGTTCTTTTGGCAAATTTCTCACTTAAAAATCAACCATACACAAACATTTTCAGACAAGAAGAATTTTCTATCTGAAAGTGTCTACCTCTTTCTTGGGGCAGTTTTCTGGGGTTTTTTGCCAACTTGGACCACGGCTTCATCTGAAAGACATTTTGAAGGGTGGTCCAGTTCTTCCCCATTATGCCAACAGCAGGGAAGTCTTGCAACACAGCCCACACTGGGAATTCCACCTCTCTGCCCAGCTACCACACACCAATAGAGGAAAACCATTCTCTCTCAACAATTTAGTTCTATTTTACCAAAGAGGTGGATTCTATTACAACCACCTCTCCCCATCTGCAACACAAGGCAAATTTTGACCAACAGGTACTTTATTTTATTTATTTATTTATTTGCATTTCTTAGCCACCCCCTCATGCCCATGGATGGCATCTCGGGGTGGCTTACAACTTAAAAATAGCAATAGATACATTAAGAAGATAATAAAACACGAAAATTGACAATTAAAACATGTAAAAATCCACCTAGAACCACACCTCAAAAATCTTTATCCCCCACTCTGAAGGCCTGGGAGAACAGTCAGGTTTTACAGGCCCGGCGGAACACCATCAAACTTGGGGACAGACGGGCTTCCTCCAAGAGGGAGTTCCATTGTCACAGTCCGGCCACCGAGAACACTCTCTCTCTCCATTATGGCTCCCTGCTTTACACAGGGGACCTCCAAGAAGGCGCCCCCGGCAGACCAAAGGGGCCGCTCCAGGGTGCGGAAGGTGAGGCGGTTCCTGAGGTAAGAAGAACCAAGACCGTGTAGGGTTTTATAGGCCAAGACCAGCACCTTGAATCTGGCTCAGTACGCTATAGGCAGCCAGTGCAGTGTGTGGAGGACGGGCGTGATATGTTCCCGTCGGCCCGTCCCCGTCAGGAGACGAGCCGCCGCGTTCTGCACCAGCTGCAGCTTCCGAACCAGCATCAAGGGAAACCCCACGTAGAGCGCGTTGCAGTAGTCAAGCCTCGAGGTGATGAAGGCATGGATGAGGGTGGCCATGTCGGGTCTGGAAATATATGGACGCAGCCTCCGCACCTGATACAGCTGGCAAAAGGTAGCCTTCACCACCATCTCCACCTGCCGATCTAAGCGTAGATCTGAGTCCAACAACACTCCCAGACTCCGAACCTGCTGGGCTACGGGAGGGCGGACCCCCTCTACAAGGGGAGTCGACATCTCCTTTGCCCTACCCACCGCCATCATCTCTGTCTTCAGGGCTGTCCCTGCCACTAGGCAGACCTAGGTGGCCTTCTCGAGCGGCAATTGGGGGGAGCGGCAGGGAACATTATTTTTTTTAAAATTTTATTTTAAAAAACAACTTACTTCCCCCATTGGTAGCAAAGCCCCGGCGGCCACCTGTCCTGGCTTGGTCCCCCACCCACCCTGGGCCCCCCCTTCCAGCTAACACATGCCCCCTCCTCCCCTCCGCCAGATCGGGCTGGGAGATAAGGCTGTTTGTTTACAAACAGCTCCTCCCCATGTGCTGATCAGAAGGTTGTTGCCTTGTAAAGAAGGTTCTTTGAGATGGCACCTAACATTCTCACAACTGGGTTGTGCTGTGCATGCTCACCCTATTCAAATAATAGACCACGTGATGGTCTCAAGCTCCAGTAGTATAAAAAGTGCGCTCCCCCTCAGAATGACAGTTCCTTCCAACCCTTTCTAGAAATAGAAGGAAAAAAATTCTATGCGAGGCTGGAAGGGTGGGTATTTGTGAGAATGTTCGGAGCCATCTCAAAGAATCTTATTTACAAGGTAGCAACCTTCTGTTCTTCGAGTGGCTCTTCACATGCTATTTTTACTAAATATGAACATGTTTGTGTGATCAAGTATTGTTAATAGCATGCAGCTATTTTGATGTGGCCCAGAGGTTTTGTATGTTTTAAATATGTGAACAGGATTTTTTTATCCTGCTATGGCACCACCACTGATGGAGAGCAGCCCATGGTCCACTGTGTCAGAGGTGCCCGAGAGATCTAGAAGGACCAGAAATGTTGAAAGTTCTGCATCCATCTCCCAGCAGAGATCATCCACTAAGGCCACCAGTGCCGTCTCTGTGCTGTAGCTGGGGTGGAAACCGATGCTGTCAAGATGAGCCTGGAGCTGCAGTGCCACCGCCCGTTCAATAACCTTCCCTAAAAAGAGGAGGTTAGAGACAGGCCGGTAGCTGGCGAGTGCGTCCACATCCAAGGATGGTTTCTTCGGCAGGGGGCGCACCACAGCCTCCTTGAGACCAGGGGGCAATATCCCCTGCCAAACGGACACGTTAATTACCCTTGCCAGCACCGGCCTCAATGTCTCCCTGGAGGCTTTCACCAACCAAGACGGGCATGGGTCTAATTCACAACTGGTGGCTCTAACAGACCCCAGAACATCCACAGCATCGGCTGGCGTCACTTCCTGAAACTCATCCCAGGAAGATGGACTAGACGGGGCCTCCATCCCCTCGCACTCCACCTCCACTGCCCCTAATCCAGTGTCGAAAATGCTCTGGATCCGAGCGATCTTGTCTGCCAAGTAGATGGCAAACTCCTCACAGCGGGCCAGGGATTTACAGCGGGCCTACTTCTACGTAGTTGTGACTTAAACTGCTTTTACTTTGGAATAACTTACGCCAATTGCACTAAAAACATTATTCTGGAGAAGGAAGCAACGTCCGCACCCTGAAAAGAGAAGTACATATCCCTTCTTGCACTGCAGTAACTAATGCAATCGAGGTATCAAGGGACACATCTCATCTGTGCTCTGTTGCAACATGACCAACAAAGGGAGAGTGTGGGGATACTACATTGGTTTGGAGCTGCAGGGGGAACACTCGGAGTAGTTTAGTCAGTCACTGTTTGTCGGAACATGCTTCCAGTTTCATTTCAGAATCATTGATCGAGAACCTTTTGATTAACATAGAGATAGTTGAAATACAGGAGCTTATGGAGAGAAAGTTTTTCTACTTCATTCTGATTGTGCTGAGTCAGACCCACATTGGCGAGTTTCTAGCTTGAGCACTAGATGTAGAAGATGGTGTTTGCGTTTGTCCAAAAGTGATGCAGACCAAGAAATCCAGACGAGATCTTTTAGGACAGGGGTGGCTAGACTTATGGTGTAAAGTCATGATCCGCTTGATCCAGCTGTCAAGCTCAGATGAGATACCAAGACCCCTCCCCGACACTCCAGGCCAATACCCCTCTCACTGACTCCCAGCTCTAGGATACCTCAGCAACTGGTCTCAGAAGTAGGGAGGAGCACTGCCCTCAGATAACGCCTTCCTTGCTGCACCAGAGGAGCTCCCCTCCCCTGAAACACTCCTTGGAGTGCCGCCAGTCCTGCTCTCCTCTCCAGAGATGATCCTGAGAGGTTGGTCCTCCTCCCCACACCATGATCTACTGGAGAATAGTTGCAATCTACCAGAAGATGACAATCTACCTCTTGGCCATCTCTGTTTTAGGGAACAACTTCTGCTGGCAAAAGGACTCAAGCTTTCAGGCTATGCAGAATCCTTCCTCGGGCATGCAGAGAGCGCAAATGTAGAATAATGTGTGAAAATAGGTGTTATTAGTTTACATCTGTTTATCATTTGATTTTAAATGTAAGGAAGAAGTAGAGACGTTTCCAACACCACACCTCCCAAATATTGCTTTCATATGCATCATCCTACTTTTGCTCAGTCTGCAATTCCAACTCCTTACAGATGCCTGAGGAAGGGCCCTGGGTGGCCCAGAAACTTGCATATGCTCACCAACAGAAGCTACTCCAATAAAAGAGCATCTAAGTATTACCTTTCATTCTATAGCACTTTCAATGTGCAAAGTGCTTTGCAATCATTAGTTAATTCCTCCTCCCAACCCTGTGAGGAAGGCCATTATTATTCTCATTTTACAGATCGGGAACGGAGGCCGAGTGTGTGATTTTCCTAATGCTACCCAGGTAGTTCAGGCTAAGGTGGGATTTGAACCCTGGTCTCCCAGGTCCAAGTCCAATGCATTATCCACTAGGTTGTCCTGGTTTTCACTGGCTCTACATCACCACCATCAAGTACCAAGTCAACAGAAAACTCATTTAAATAAAGCTGGCCCAGCAACGTAGCATGACACTAGGATCTGGCTTCTAGCCCTGGCTATATTTAACATGTGCTGCTGGAACCTCACCCCACTGGCTATCTGTGTTCAGAAACCACCCGCTCTTCGGGGATCCTGCCATCGCACCTTATGGAGGCAGGCGACCAGGCCTTTGCAGTGGCGGAACCCTCAGTGTGGAACTCCCTCCCTCCCTCAGTTCCTGCCTCCTCGCCTTCAAACACACCTGAAGACTCTTTTTGTTCTCCAAGAGCTTTTAAATCAGGGCTGGGGAACCTTTTCCCTTCCTGGGGCCACCCTGAAAATTAGCACAAGCTCCGTGGGCCCACATAGAAGTTGGGAATGCTTAAAGGGCAGGCTCAGGAAGAGGAAAGGCCAGATCGTGGAACCAGAGCCTCAAATCAATGGTGCGACCGCACCTCAAATATTGTGTGCAGTTCTGGTCGCCTCATCTCAAAAAAGACATAGCAGAACTAGAAAAGGTACAGAGAAGGACAACAAAAATGATCAAGGGCATGGAAGGGCTCCCGTATGAGGAGAGGCTTGGTAGGTTGGGGCTCTTCAGCTTGGAGAAGAAATGACAGAGGAGATATGATAGAGGTCTATAAAACCATGAGTGGTGTGGAACTAATAAACAAGGAGCAGTTATTTACCCTCTCAGCTAGTACTAGAACTAGGGGACACTCCATGAAACTCATGGGTGGCAAGTTTAAAACAAATAAAAGAAAATATTTTTTCACTCAGAGTATAATTGGGTTGTGGAATCTACTGCCAGAGGCTGTGGTAAGGGCCAGTACTATAGCTGAGTTTAACAGAGGTTTGGAAGATCGGTCCATTAGCAGCTATTAGCCAGACAGCATCAGGGGAACATGACGGGAGCTGGGGGGAAACAACAGGAAGTAGATCCCCCATTGTGACCTGTTGGGTGCTTCTCCTAAGCCACCATGATTGGTCACCGTCGGAGACAGGATGTTGGGCTAGATGGACCATTGGTCTGACACAGTATGGAACTTATGTTCTTATGATCTGTCCTCTCTCCTTGTACGCATGATCTCATCACTGCTCCCTTTCCTTGAGCTCAGTTTTTCAGTGCTTGGGCCCAGGAAGGAGGAGCTGACCCCAGGGGCTGGATCCAGGAAATGGAAAGGGGGCACAAAATCTGAGCTTTAGACTGCATTTGGCTCCTGGGGTCGAGGCTCCCCACCTTGTTTTAGAGAATCGACTGCTGGCTCCCCTTATACATTTTATGTTGTGTGTATTTTACGTTACAGTGCGCCATTGTATTTTTCATGTTGTGAAGCAACATTCTATCCAGAGAAGGGGCAATATACAGACTTTACCACCATCTTGTGTGACTTTCCCAAACAAGGCGAGAGCAGCCCCGAGTCCTAGTCAGCATCCTCTCAACATGCGTGCAAAGCAAAGTACTGTTCCAACACCAACAGGTGAGGAGGATCCTCTGCCACTGACTAACAGTGGAGGACAGCCCTGCCTACAGCCTTCCTTGCACATCTTCATGATCCCTGCACTCCAGAGCCTCAATCAGGTGCGTGGCTATGAAGTACCTGGAGCAGGAGAGATACTAGGGAAACCCAAAACGTCGTTCATCCTAGCTTCTAAAGAGGACCCAGCCCCAGGAAGCTGGAATCACAGCCCTTCCAAATAGCTAGTTTGTTTCTTCTAGTCACTAAGGCTTTTAAGCAGCAAACTGTTCTTATAGAAAACAAATCAGCTGTACTTATTTCAGCTGCCTTAAAATAGGAACCATGAGAGCTTTGACAAAGGGGCCCAGAGCGTGTACACGCACACGCGCACACGCACGCGCGCACACGCACACACACTGTTCTGCTATTTCCTATAGCCAGAGTCCTTGATGAATCACTCCCAGGCAGTGTCCTCAGGACTCTTACTGTCCCGAGCTAATAGTGAAGTAAAGGGCGCTCTCTCGGAGCCTAAGGGGGTGGGGTATTCTCTATTGTTCTAAATCAGGGCTGTATTTGCACACCAAGACCACCATCTCTATTCCACAGAGGGCAGGACTAAGACATCAGGTGCAGGCAGAAGGAGGGAGCTATTACTGTGATGTTACTAAGAATTTGTACGAACTTTTAAAAACCTGAATGTATTAACTCAAGAGCAATAAAGCCAGGACTCAAATTCTCTTCCGACATGCTTTTCTAGGTTATTGGCTTCACAGGTTTAAAAAAAGCAACAAAGAGGTTTCTGCTGTGCAGAGCTACAGGAAGTCTGGCCTTTCCAGTGACATTTCCAGGCATTCTAGAAAGGGCCATTTTATAACTGTTTTGAACAAGTGCCCTCAGAGCGATCATTAGACCACACATGCCCATTTCTACAGCAAGACATACTATGCAGCAGGGAGCGAGGAAGGGGAGAACCATCAAAATGCCCTCGCTCCATGCACTAGCTGGCTGCATTCCCCTTCCAGTAAAAGCACAGACGATTAAGAAATGAGCTTCCAGAACTCCAGCGCTTGACGGGAAGTTACGCTGCAGAACATTTCGAGTATGGAAACAATCTGCTAGCACTCTGGATGGGGACTCTTCAGAGTTTAAAGACATGTTAACGTGATGGAAAGTGTCTTAACATGTCAGAAGTGGTTTTAGCATGGGTTAGGTAGCATGCGTTCAAATGCTCATGCAGCCAGGTGCAAGCATGTGTTAGCTAGACCCTTGTACGAAGTACAGGGTTTGCCTCAGCTCGATAACCGGTTTAAACATACTCCTTGAGGATATCAGCATGCGTTAGTTACCGCACAGAGACATGCCCCTAAAGGTCATGAATGTGAGGCAAACAGTTGCAACTAAACAGGAACGTAGTCTCACGTCGAATTGAAAAATGTCATTTCAAAACCCAAACCATTGAAATTTGGTGGCATAAAAATAAATGTTTATTTTTTAGAGCACCCCACTGGTGCTCAGAGCACTTTACATAATGATACATTAGGGCTTAAGTGAGCAGCAACATTTTTACTCATGAGTAATTTTACCACGTCGGGGAACCGGGACCAAATTCCTGATACCAATGAGATTTCTATTCTCGCAATACTGTGAGATACCATCCCAAGTTCCTGATTTTCTGCTTGCCGCATACTGTTCATTTACTGCTTACCGCATTGCCAAGGGAAGTTTTACATCCACGTTTGTTATTTCCGCATTTCTAAGCCAATCACTGTGTGAATAAGCCCATCTCTTAACCTCCCCCCAGTGCCCTTTAACTTCTACTCCAGTGCCTCCAATCAGAATTGTTGTTCTATGTTATTCCTTGTGCTTTGACCAATCTGCAACTGGACTGCAGATTAGTAAAAGAGTCTACGTACCAGTCAACGAGTGACAAGCAAGTACAAGGAAAAATGGAGTGCAAGAAATGCAGAACTGCATCGGTATCACCTCTCAGGATTTGAAATGGACAGCAAACCAGTAACAGCAAAACGGTAAACAGGATTTTGGTAACCAGACAGTCAGTAAACTGAGGGGGGGAATGGTCGAGAAATTGTCAGGTACCAAGAGGTTCTCTAATCAACCAGGATGGTATCGGGAACTGGGATTTTGACATGATTTCCCGTTTTGCCAAAATCTCATTTCAGGCCTATATAAAACTCATTTAAAATATAAATCTCTATAAAAACAATTTTAAAAGGGGAAAGGCGGGGGGGAGGACAATATACATTAAGGAGAACCAGCAGTAGATCCTAAAAGCAACTGGAGAATAAATACATTTTCAGTTCCTTTTTGAAAGGTAAAGAGGGAGGAACTAAGGCAGACATCTGGAGGGAGCGAGTTCTGCACTGAGGGGCCCACCACAAAATAGGCCGAATCACCCACCAACAAGTCATGACGGTGGGATCCCACAACAGCAGGTGGTTTCTGAGCACCGTTTCCCCATCAGTGTGAGGCTCCAAGAGCAGGTTTTGAATATAGCCAGGCCTAGATCATTCAGAAGAACCCTGAAAACCAGGAGTGCAATCCTAAATTCAATCGATTGGTCTACAACAGGGGTTCTCAACCAGTTTTCATTTGCGGACCCCTAAAAATTTTGTATGGAGGCAGGGATCCCGCAAGGGGGGGGGGAGAGAGAAGGTCAGGCAGAACAGAAGCAGCTTGTTTCTCACAGACCCCAGGTTGAGAACCACTGCTCTATAAACAGCCAACTTAGAGAACACAGGGCGAGCATAACAGGATCCCAGCTGCCCAAACCAGTAAGCAGCTGCCGCGTTGTTACATTCTGAACAAGCTGCAAGCGACAGAGAAGCACCTCCAGCAGCCCGCAGAAGAAGGAATTACAAAATCATGATGTGTTCATTCCAAAGTTACCACTAAGCAGGCCAGCATTTCAATTCCCACGCAAATGGAATCACAGACAAGCCTCACTAGAGCAAAAGACCCTGGACTATAAAAAAAATATGCCAGGGAACCTTTTTTTAAAAAATAGAGAGGGGGGGGGGGGAAGAAGAAGAAAACGTCATGATATTCCAAAAAAGGAGATAAAGAAAACCTCCAAAGGATCCTAGTCCCACACAAGTCACTACCAGCTTATTTTCTCTTTTAGCCATTCAATGCAGTTCAGACGCAGCATTCTAACTAGAAGATACAGCTAGAACAAAATTCACACAGAACTGCCACTTATTGCTGTTTAACCCTAAATTTTACAGTAGGGTTAGAGAAGCTGAGTACTCAGCTTGGATACATCATGAACAGAAATCCCCCCCTTTAAAAATCAGGCACTTTAAAACACTTCCTAAAAAACTAGATTCTCTCTAATTAGGACGGCCCAAGTCAGTAGCCACTTTGGAGAACTTTGGGAGGGCAGCTGGAATCCTAAGGGAAATTGAGTACTATAAAGGGAAGCCTTTGACAAGTAACATTATTGGTCAAAAACTCCAATATTTTTTTCTTCTTCTCAGAAATAAAGAATAAAACCTAGCGGTCACCTACCCTGAGGCTACAAGGAGTAGCCAGATTAAGTCTTGGTACATGCCTTGTGTATTGTTTCTACATTTGAGGGTTTTTTAAGAACTTGCTTTGTATATAAAATGGAGAAAGATATTTTCTGTTATACACAACTCAAAGGCGGCAGATGTCCTACAACAGTATTAATATAGCCCCAGCAACTTACCCGGTACTGAATAATCATGCAATTGGAGAGAGGTTCCTGCCCCGAGGGTCTTACAATCTAGGATGGGCAAGGGAGAGGGGAACTTGGGAGAGACAGGGAGTTGCAAAGCTGCAGAGCCATGTGCTTGGCTTAGTGACAGGGGAGAAGGGGACCTCAAATGACAGGACAGCAGAGAGAGATTAGGAAGCATGCTGCAGGGAGTGAGGAGAAAGGGAAAGCATGACGGGAGAAATAGGGTTTTGGGGTGGGTTTTTTTTTTAGGAAAGATTGAGGGAGGGAGTCAAGTGTGTGTGTGTTCAGGGAAGGTGTTCATAGGGGCAAACACGGCTCAGAGAGCAGAAGAGTCTGGGGAAGGAGAAGGGGGTGGCAGAAAAGTAAAGTTCCCAGGTGGGAACGTAGCAGGGAGAGAGATTGGTGGAACCAGGCCATGAAGACCCTTGAAGGTGAAGACAAAGAGTTTGTCTGGGAGAGGGAGCAGAGAAGGGGTTGGCCATTACACAGGATTCCTGCTCCACAGACCCATTTCAGATAGGGTCATGGAGAAGAAATAGCAAGAATCCACAGCAAGGCCAGGAGCAGCACTGAAATGACACTGTTACTCAGTGAAGTCATGTTCTCAGCACAGGAAACCTTGACAGTGTTGTCCTACAACTAGCCCTCCATGCGACCACTACCGTGAAGTCGAGAGTAGAATAGCTTTAGGGCGACTTCAGAATTTCTTTGGAAGCAAATGCAATCCCTTCCATCATGCCTCTTGAGCACACAAGGCAAAACAAAATAAAAATAGCCACCGTCTGGTGTATTAGGGAGTCACCAGGGACCTAGTGCTCAGAGTCCCGAAGTTCATTAAGAGCAACTTAGTAGCTCGCTCCCTCCCTCCCTCACCCCCCAAATCCCCCAGGATATGCCGTTAAGGAACTGATCCCCCAAGGCTGTCAAACAAAGTTCACTAACAGATAAGTTACCAAGTTCAAGACCACATCACCCAGACAGAGGGGACCGGCAATACTGCTCTGCTAAAAGTGAAAAAGAGTAACGCTTCTACAAAGATAGTGCGCGTCATTCCGATTTTCCCATTTCAACAACAGTAGAAATGGACAGCAGTTATCAAGGGTACGGAATGGCTTCTATAGGAGGAGAGGATTAATAGGTTAGGGCTCTTCAGCTTAGAGGAGACAGCTAAGGGAGGGAATATGATCGAAGTTTATAAGTTGTGAGTGGAATGGAACAAGTAACTAGGGAGTTGTTACTTACCCCTTCTCAGAATACCAGAGCTAGGAGACATGCAATGAAATTAACTGGAAGCAGATTTAAGACAAATAAAAGTAAGTAATTTATCACTCAACATGCAGTTAACCTGTGAAACTCATTGCCAGAGGATGCTGTGAAGGACAATAATATAACTAACTAGCCTCAAAAGTGGTTTCAATAAATTCCTAGATCAGGAATGGGTGAACCTTTTCCTTCCCAGAGGCCACTTTGAAAGTTAGTACAAGCTCCGAGGGCCACATGGAAATTGGGAGAGGTGTCTAAGGGGTGCACTCAGAAAACAGGAGAGTCCAGATCATGGATCTGTCCCCTCAGTTTCATCTCTGTTCCCCTCCCCTGAGCCCAGTCTTTCAGGGCTCGGAGGTAGGAACTGGATTCAGGGATCAGATCTAGAAACTGGCAAGGGGCCACACAAAAGTTAACCGAGTCACATTTGGCTCCCAGACATGAGATTCCAAAACCCTGTCTTAGAAGACAGGTCCATAAATTGCTATTTGTGAATTTGCCAGGGGAGTAGACCTCTGGCTGCTGAGGGCTGGGAGTGGATCACTCCATTCTGGCCCGGTAGGCACTTCTCTACAGCAAGCAAGGCTGCCACTGTCGGGGACAGGATGCTGGGCTGGATGTTCTAAAATTCTCTGGCTTGCACGTGGGCTTAATTCCTTACAGATCTAGCAAGGGCGATGATAAATGTCTGCAAGACTGCCAGGTTTTTGTTTTATTCCATTACTAAGTAACTGTCTTGCTGCAAACCGGTTCCTAGCATTTCTGAAACTGTTGCTTTTCCATTTAAAATATTTTCACATCTACCAACAGCATTGCTGTCAACAGTGAGGACACGAAAGAACTTTGGGCAATATTTTTTAAACTATTAGAAGGAGCATGTTGTTTTGGGGCTAGTGACTCATTTAAAGTTATCTCTAGAATTAAACAGGATTAGTACATCTCCAACCATTAAGATCAAGGTTATGTACAGCCTAGAAAATTTAAATCCAGCCCTGAAAAAAACTCGGGAGTTTCTTCCTTGGGAGCCAGCTGTAGAATCAAAAGACATACATCCTAAATTATTCCCCATTCACTTGGATGGGAACTTAAAAAAAAAAATAGGTGTGTAATAAATTCCTATTCCACTAGAGCCACATAAACAAAGGAGTCAAATTTCCTTTTCAGCATCCATCAGCTGTCCTTTTTATACGTAATCTTTGACGTGTTTCTCCTCTACAAGGGTGGAAAGCCATAAATCCTGTTCTTCAGTGTTTCCGAGCATGAAAAGCGAGTGGTAAGCATTGCCAAGTTTAACATCGGAGATAAGACCAAGGCAATGCATAATAGTCAAAGATAAAAGGGGGGTTGGACCCAATGACCCCCAAGGTACAATTCTGTAACACATTTCTTAAGCTGAATGCAGCAGCTCTACGTTTACAAGCTTCTTCGTGCTGCTCAACTCCAGTTAAAAGGCATTCTGGGGATTGAAGAGAATCCAGAGTCCGAACACTGACTCGATCATCCTGAGCCAAGAAAAACAAGGCAAGTTAGCCTAGAAATCCTGCAAGGATACGGAGGCCAGTCACTCAAGGACACATCATTCCAACAACCATGCCCTAATGGATGGTGCCACCTTGACTCCATCTGGCATGCATTTTCCTGGAAGCACCACTTAAAACAGTTGTGCCCACTCGTCACCACTTTTTTGCCAGTTATTATTATTATTATAAACATTTATATAGCACCAGTCGTGTGACCTGGTGCTGTACAAAACATAGAATTAGACGCGGTCCCTGCTTACAATCTAAAAGACAAAAGGGGGGGGGGGGAGACAGGGAGAGGGGACAGTGGGAGAGACAGGGGAGAAGACAGACAAATATTCAAGCGGATGCGAAATCTCAGGTGCGTGTGCTTGGCTTGGTTTACAGAGAGGTTGGTAGCAGCAGTCAGCAGAGGAGGGTCGACAGTAAGTGTATGGGGAAAGACTAGCAGGCGTTGGGAAAGGCAGCAAGGAAAAGGTGGGTCTTGAGGAGGGATTTGAAGGAGAGGAGGGAGGAGGCAAGGCGGATGTGGGATGGGAGGGAGTTCCAGGCATGGGGGGCAGCGAGGGAGAAGGGTCGAAGGCGGTTAGGCGAGCAGGAGAAACGAGGGAGAGCGAGGGAGGGGACAACGGAAGAGCGGAGAGCGCGTGCAGGAGTGCGTAGGGAAATTAGGTCCGAGAGGTAAGGGGGAGCTTGGTCGTGGAGCGATTTGAACGTGAAAACCAGGAGTTTAAACAGGATACGTTCAGGAAGGGGGAGCCAGTGAAGGGAGAGGAGGAGAGGCTGCACATGGTCGAAGCGACGGGCAGAGTGAATGACCTTGGCGGCGGAGTTTTGGATTGCGATAAGGGGGGACAGGTGAGAGCGAGGGAGGCCAGCAAGTAGGAGGTTGCAGTAGTCGAGGCGAGAGATAACCATGGCATGAACAAGGATTTTGGCCGAGGAGATAGAGAGAAAGGGGCGGATGCGGGCAATGTTGTGGAGAGCGAATCGGCAGGATTTGGCCACAGAGTCAATGTAAGGTTTAAAAGAGAGGTGCGTGTCAAAGATGAAGCCCAAGCTGCGGGCTTGGAGAACGGGATGGATGGTGACCCCATCGATGCAGATGGTCAGGTTAGAGGGAGAGGAAGGGGAGGGAGGAAAAATGAGGAGTTCGGTCTTGGCCATGTTGAGCTGAAGCTGACGTCGGGACATCCAGGCTGAGATATCAGAGAGGCAGTTGACGAGGCATGAGCGGATAGACGAGTAGAGAGAGGGAGAAGAGAGATAGAGTTGGGTGTCATCAGCGTAGAGATGGTATAGAGATAGAGTTCAAAGTCTCCCCTTTAAATAGCCAAACAAAACCAAGGGATGTAAGAACACACTCAGTGCCACAGTGGATCAGACCAATTGTCCATCGATCCCAGCACCTGTCTCCGACAGTGGCCAATCTTGGTCATTTGGAAGAAGTGTTTAACAGGTCACAATGGGGGGATCCATTCCCTGTTGTTCACTCCCAGCAGTAAGAAGTTAACAGTCCCCAAACTACCCGGCTAATAGCTGCTAATGGACCTATCCTCCAGAAACTTATAAGAAGTGCCATACTGAGTCAGACCAATGGTCCATCAAGCCCAGCATCCTGTCTCAGACATTGGCCAATTTTGATTGCATGGGACAAGTATCAGCAGTCACAATGGGCAATCCATTCCCTGCCGATCATGCCCTGCTCTTGACAGTAAGTTCCCATCTCATAATCTACTTGGATAACAGCCGTTAATGGACCTAATCTCCAAGAATGTATCTAGTCCTTTTTTAAATGCAGCTATACTACTGGCCCTAACAATCTCCTCTGGCAACAAATTCTACAATTTAGCTGTGTGTTGAGTGAAAAAAACCCATTTCCTTTTATTTGTTTTAAATCTGCCATCAGTTAAGTTTCATGGAGTGTCCCCTAGTTCTAGTACTACTTGAGAGTTCCCTATCTACTCGTTCCACTCTACTCAAGATTTTATAAACCTCTATCATATCCCCCATCTTCTCTTCTCCAAGCTGAAGAGCCCTAACCTATCAAGCCTCTCTTCGTACGAAAGCCATTCCAAACCCCTGATCATTTTTGTTGTCCTTCTCTGCACCTTTTTAAGTTCTACTATATCTTTTTTGATATGGGGTGACCAGAATTGCACAAAGTACTCAAGGTGCAGACGCACCATCAATTTATATAGGGGCATTTGATATTTTCAGTTTTATTCTCTATCCCTTTCTAAATAATTCCTAACATTGTTTGCTTTTTTGACTGCCACGGCACACTGAGTTGAGGATTTCAATGTACTGTCCACAGTGATGCCAAGATACTTTTCCTGAGTGGTTACTCCTAATTTAGAACCCAGCATTGTGTACATAAAGTTAGGATTATTATTCCCTACGTGCACCACTTCGCACTTGTACACATTAAATTTAATCTGCCATTTAGATGCCCAATCACCTAGTCTCACAAGATCCTCTTATAATTCTTCAATCCGCTTGTGTTTTAACTATCTTGAACAACTTTGTGTCATCTGCAAATTTAATCACCTCACTCTTTAATCCTTCTCCAGATCATTGATGAAGATATTAAAACAACACTGGACCCAGTACAGAGCACTTCTTATTGTGAAAACTGGAGAGTCCTTTCTTAAACCCAGCTATTCTACTGGCTGTAACCACACCTTCTGGCAACAAATTTCACAACTTAATAGTGCGTTGAGTGAAAAAAATCTGTTTTATTTGTTTTAAGTCTGCTACCTGTTAGTTTCATGGAGCATCCCCTAGTTCTAGTACTATTTGAGCAGGTAAATAACTGCTCCCTATTTACTTGTTCCACACCGCTCACGATTTTATAAATTTCTATCTTATCTCCTCTCAGTCATGTCTTCTCCAAGCTGAAGAGCCCCAACCTATCTTGCCTCTCTTCGTAGGGGAGCCGTTCCATACCCCTTATTTTTGCTGCTCTTCTCTGTACCTTTTTTATTTCTACTATATCTTTTTTGAGATGGGGCAACCAGAATTGCACACAATATTCAAGGTGCGGTTGCACCAGAGATTTTTAGTTTTAGTTTTTATCTCCTTAAAATAATTGCTAACATTGTTTGTTTTTTTGACGGCTGACGCACACTGAGCTGAGGATTATTATTATTATTAACAAACATTTATATAGCGCCAGCAGTGTACCTGGCACTTTACAAAGTAATAAAATAGACACGGTCCCTGCCCCTAGGGCTTACAATCTGAGAGACAGGAGCTGGGGGAGAGACTTAGGAAGGGGAACAGAGGGAGAGACAAGGGGTCTAACATTCATGAAGATGCGAGGTCTCAAGTGCACGTACTTGGCTTGGTTACGATGAGAATGACAGCAGGCAGGTCCATGTTGCAAGGATAAGGGTAAACCGATCGTAGGTATAGGAATAGTGGCTCAGCAGGATAAAGAGTCAGACAGAGCAGAGCGAAAGAGGTGAGTTTTAAGGAGAGATTTGAAGGTATGAAGGGTGGGGGCAAGGCGGATGTGGACAGGGAGGGAGTTCCAGGCATGGGGGGCAGCAAGTGAGAAGGGACGAAGGCGCTTAGGGGAGCAGGGAAGGATTTCAACATACTGTCCACAATGACACTAAGATTCTTTTCGTGAGTGATAACTCTTAATTTTGATGCAGTGTGTAAAGTTTGGATTGTTTTTCCCTATGTGCAACACTTTGCACTTATCCACATTAAATTTCATATGCCATTTGGATGCCCAGTCACCAAGTCCTGCAAGAGCCTCCTGGAATTCTCCACAGTCCACTCAGGTTTTAATTATCTTGAATAACTTTGTGTCATCTACAAATTTGATCATCTCACTCCTTACTCCCCTTTCCAGATCATTAATGAATACATTAAACATCATCCGTACCAGTACAGATCCCCTGGGGCACTCCACTATTTACTTCTCTCCATTGTAAAAACTGACCATTTAGTCCTACACTTCGCTTCCTATCCTTTAACCAGTCCAGTTACCAATTCACAATAGGACATTGCCTCCTATTCCATGTCTTCTTAATTTCCTCAAGTCTCTCTCACAAGGGACCTTATCAAATGCTTTCTGAAAATCCAGGTACACTATATCAACCGGCTCACCCTTATCATCCACATGCTTATTCACACCCACAAAAAATTCCAATAGATTAGTGAGGCATGACTTCCCTTTATTCAATTCATGTTGACTCTTCCCCAATAAGCCGTGTTTATCAATAAGCCGTGTTTATCAATATATCAAAATACATTAAGCAGCTGTGGTGTTTCTTGTTGTGCGCCGCCTCGAGTCTCCGGAAATGAGTGCGGGATATAAATAAATGTGATGATGATGATGATGATCTGGCAACATCCTCCAGCAGGCACCCCTCTCCACCAATGGAAGGTAGTTCCTGTTTGTCCTCTAGGTCCCTTTCCCCATGAGATTCCCCAAAGCCTGCGTATCTTCAGGTGATACAAGACCTTTCTGTTTGGCCAGGCTTTTAGCAGGTGTGGATAAGGTTCAGAGGGTTGGGGTGGGAATGGTTTTACTAGATTTCATATTTTTCTATTGTAAGCTGCCCTGAGCCTACGGGAAAGGGAAGAATATAAGTCAAGATAGAGTCTCACTCTTGAGACCAACCGCACCCTCCCCCTGGTCATGCAAGGACAACTCCAGCTAGCACACTCCTAGCTCACTGAGCTATAGGGAGCATCTCCAAAATAATGGAGTAGCAAGGCAGTGAGAGAAAGGGGGAAGCAACAGAAGTGTGGAAAGGGGGAGAGGAAGGGAGGGAGAAAGGGTGTGTGCGCGGTGCATGGAGGAGTGGCCTCAATGGAAGGGGGAGGGCATGGTTCAAAAATCTCCAGAACCGCCGCTTCAGGCTATCTTCTCCTGTTTGCCAAAAACTACCCAGTTGCCAAGGTGGGGCTATAGTGCAGGAGTAGGGAACCTCTTCTCTCACAGGGGTCACTCTGAAAACTTGTCCAAGCTCTGAGGGCTGCACAGAAGTTGGGGGCAGGGGTGGGTAGGTGGCATGTTCAGGAAGGGAAGGGTCCAGATCATGGCTCTGTCCCCTATCCTGGTGTGCATCCCCCACCCCCTCCAATCTCCTTTATTCTGAGCTCGGTCTTCCAGGGCTTGGGGGTAGGAACAGGATCTAAGGGGCTGGAAAGGGGACAAATAGAAACTAGCCACCAGGCAAATTTGGCCCCTGGGCCAGAGGCTCCCCACGCCAGCTGTAGAGACTGGTTATGGCCTGTGCACAGGCGGCTCCATGAGAGGGCTGGTTTTCGAATACACAAGATCGTCAAGAAGCTGGTGAGGGAGTACATAAGGGAGGGGAGGATGCACAGGGTTAGACAGCAGGGCAAATGGACGCCACTAATAGGCACCTTCCCACCTGCCAGGAGGTGCCAAGTGCACCAGAGACACAATTAAAGGAACAAGCAACGCTTGCTTTGCAGACAGGCAGGTGACAGCTGAGCCAGCAGCATTATTGCAAATTATTTTTTAATTGCTTTACGGAGAGCATCTTGTGGTTTTTACTTTGGAAGAAATCCCCTCAGAAGCAAGATGCCTGAAACTGAAACTACAGTCATTCTCAAGCAGCAGTTTCCTGCATTTCTCAGAGATGCAGATACCGGCTTTCCCAGAAGCGAGCGAGCGTCAGGAGAAGAGGAGCATGCGTTTTAGGGAAAGTTATTACACGGGCTTCCCTTTCCTTCAGCAATGACTTTCGTCTAAGCAAGAGGGAGAAATGTGATCTAGAAGGAGCTACTGATAAAGATGGGTACAGAAGTGATGGGAAATGTAACACTTCAAAGAATAATAATTCATGGGACAACTTTGAATTGAGAAGAGGCATCAACTGGAGTTCCCTGCAAGAAATCGGTCCTGGGTCCAGCACTGTCTAAATCAGGGAGGAGAACCCTCAGGCCCAGGGACCAAATGTGGCCTGCACCAAGTTTTTACATGGCTCCTTTTCAATTCCTGGATCTGGCCCTGAATCTCTACTCCCAAACCACTGAAAAACTGAGCTCAGGGTAAGGGAGCAAAGAAAAGAGCATGCACACAAGGATAGGGACAGATCCACAGCACAAATCCACGAGCACCCCCACCCCCAACATGAATGTAGCCCGTGGAGCTTGTACTAGTTTTCAAAGTGACCCTCAGGACAGAAAAGCTTCCCCACCCGTTCTAAGCAGACAGTGCACTTTAAAACTGCTTCCAATACCAAGATGGGGTCAGGGTGGGATTGCGAATTCCTTAGAGATAGGATTAAAATTCAAAATGACAGGGCCAAATAGGATTAAATTCACTAAAGACAAGTGTCCAGTACTGCTCAAAGGAAAGAAAAAAAATTCTAATGCCAAGTATACGATTGGGGGGGGGGGGGGGGNNGGAAGAGGAGGGTATGGACTCACTAGGCAGCAACACCGAAAGAGTCAGGCATTCCAGTGGATCAGAAAATGAAGAGAAGACAGCATGGTAGCTCTGCAAAAAAAACCCAACAACAGTGTAATTTTCTGTTGTATAACAGAAGCGCTGTATCCAAGATGCAGAAAGTCAGAATGCCACGGTAAGCCCTGGGCAGACCCTCCTGAAGAGCTGCCTTCAGTTTGTGGCTGGGCATTTCCAGAAGGACGTTTTCAAACGTGAAAGGAGTCCAAGGAGAGCAACAAAGATGGATCAAGGGTCTGGAACAGAAGTCTTATGAGGAGAGACTAACGGCACAGGGTGCATTTAGCCCAGGAAAAAAAGATTAGAAGGGGGGGGTGTGGGATGCTGAGTTTTTAAATATTTAAAAGAGGGCAATAAGAAAAAGGTAAGTGCATTTATTGTCCATTACCACTAAAGATATGATCTGAAATTGCAAGAAGGCAGGATAAGGCTAAAGATTAGGGAAACGTCCTGTTAGAACAGGTCAGCGATCGAACAAGCTGTCCAGGGAGGTTGTGGAATCTCTTCCTCTGGAGGTCTTCAGGCACATCTGCAAAGGATGTTTTTGGTAAAGATATCCTGCCTCCAGGATGGGGGTTGGAGTAGATGACTCCTATAGTCCCTTCCAGCTCAGACATTCTATGGTAAATCGGCAGTCACTCTGATCAGAGCTTTATACAAAAATAAGTATGACTGCTCAATTTCTAGACTTGATAAATATTGCAGACTCAAGTATCTAGTACAGGCCGTGGCTCTTCGAAGATGAATGCGTTGGAGTTGCGTTAGTTAAGGACCCGAGTTCACTGCACCAAAAAAGTCTTAAATTCTGCAACCAGTGAAGCCAAATTCTGAAAATTCACCGTGAGCATTAATATTTGCATAATTAACTTGATTTGCATAACTATGCATGCTGGGAAGCAAATTTCCTACAGGTCTGACACAGAATCACAACTTTGCTAATCAAACACGACTCAAATCCTCTGGAATTTCAGCACCCCAGAATTCCCACCTCATACTGAAACCCCAGACCTCCCTCACCCAAACGTAGGGCCTTCAGACCCCACCCACCCACAATTCATCTCCCCGGGGCCTATTTACCCTCGGGTCATGGTCACACCTCCCGGACAGACGGCAGCTGCAGCAGCAGTTTTAGTTTAGGGTCAGGCGACAAGTTTATGCCTGAGCCAGGATTTAAAGTTCCTGCAGACAGTCCCCACTGCAGTGTCACTGCGAGGATTGGCTGATTCTGCAAAAATCACTGCAAACTGCAGCAATGCAGTCAACAGGGGTCCCTGATTATATTTAAGAGGGGGCTGCAGGTGAATGGTTGTTCTATGCCTCCCCTGCTCCAAACAGGGCACTCCAGGCAACGCAGTCAACACGGGTCCCAACCCAACTAGTTATCTTGCCTGTTACCTCCTAGAAACCTGCGCCATTACCCTGCTCCTTAGCAACCGGCTTGGATTAAAATTAATAAAAATTTAATACGCTTGTTGAGGGACACACTCTGCCAACCTGACTAACTGCAGATGTCACTTCCAGTTTTCTGTCAATTCAATTTATTTTGAATGTTGTCAGTTTCTTTGCAAGGCCAGCACAAAGCAAAACAGAACTTATCCCAAATGCTAGCCTGCCACAATGGGGGCTCTGAAATAGAGCGCTGCAGCATGCAGCAACTGGGGGGGGGGGGGGTAAACAATTTTTCATACTTTTGCAGCACTGAGTCACCATAAATAAACAGCCCATTTGAGCCAGCGTTCAATATCAGCAGGCTTCCGAGAGGAGAGACACAACGACTCCTGTACACGATGTTCGAGGTGTACCTTCACAGGAAGACTTGGACTCAGAGCGTACCGCTCACTCCCTAAGCAGACAATAGGCAAAACACCAGGCAATTCAATGCCACTGTCATCAGGATATTGCCTCGCACAGCACACGAGCTGAGTGCGTTGGGTAGCCTGTTCCCTCGTACGCCCGGACACAACGATCTTTCCTAATCCAGGCTAAAAGGAGGCAGCACAGCACGACTCATTCATACTGTGCCTGGATGAAGAATTCATAGTGTGTTTTCAAGCAAGGACATTCGCAGCTACAACATCTGACAGGCAGCTGTCTGGTCTCTTTTTGAAAACCTCCAGAGATGGAGCGCCTACAACCTCCCCAAGCAGCTGGTTTGCTGTTGGGAAGTTTCCCCCAATATCTAACCAAAATCTCCCTTCTTGTAACATGGGAGGCCATTATTTCCACACTTGCCCTCTGTGGTAATAAGAGGACGGTTCATTCCTGTCGTCTTCATCATTATAATTGATTTTTTATTATGTGCTTTAGAGATAGGTCTCCACCCTAGGCGTCTTACAATCTAGGATGCATGAGGGAAGGGAGAGAGAGGGAAATATTCATGAGATTGAGAAGTCTAGTGACAAGGGAGACGCAGGGATCTTGAACAACAGGACGGTAGAGGGAGCATCAGTGAGCAGCCAGGAAAAGCCTGACAGAAGCAGGAAGAGGTTAAGAGGGATTTGAAAGTCAGGAGGGAGAGAGCAGGGCATGTGTGTACAGGGAGAGAGTGAAGTCAGCAAGGGGGAAACGGAAAAAGATGGTTGAAGGAACAGGACAGCCTGGGTCTGGTGAGCGTGATGGCAGAGGAGGGAGAAAGTTCCCAGGGTAGAAATGTTGCTGAAAGGATGGAAAGATAGCGGGAGGCCGGCCATGCAGAGTCTTGAAGGCAAGAAGGAGAGTGTGGTGGATGTGAAGGGGGAGAGGGAGCAGACAAGGGGCTGAATACGAACAGCAGCAAAAGGTCTCTTTGGCAGCCGAGTGATGAGAGGGTCAAGGCGAGAGCAGGGAAGGCGGCTGCTGTTGTCAAGGTGGGAGACAACTAAGGCATGAATTAAAATTTTGTGTTTTCTTTGACAGCTTGTCCGATATCCGAAGACTGCTATCACGTCTCCCCTTAATCTTCTCTCCCCTAAGCTAAACATACCCACATCCTTAACCTTCTCCTCATAAAACTTGCTTTTCAGACCCTTAATCATCTTCGTCGCCCTCTTCTGAACAGAACTCCAGTTTGTCTATGTCCTCCTTAAAATGAGGTGTCCAGAACTAGACAGGATAATCCAGGTGACGTCTCACCAGCACACAACACAGTGGAATGCTACAGCCTTTGAAATGATGCTTCTGCTAATTCAGCCTAGAATTGCATTAACCATTTTCTCTTATTGCAGCCACATCCCATTGCGGACGCAGGATCAGTTTGTGATCAACCCCAATCCCTAGATCCTTTCTCCGGGTGCTGCTGCCAAGCCCAGGTATCCCTTATCTTTTACATGGGCACTTGCTCTTCCTTTACTAAACAGAGAACTTTTTATTTGTCTCTGTTGAATTGCATTTGGTTAGTTTCAATTTTCCAGCCTATCAAGATTTTTTTGAATTCTAGTTTTATCGTTTAAGGTGATAGCTACTACTCCCAGTTTTGTGTCATCTGCAAACTTGACAAATATTCCCTCCACCCCTTCACCCAAATCAATAAGGATATTGAACAGCAACAGATGCAGGACAGAGCCCTACAAGACCCCACTCAATACCTCCCACCAGTTGATGCCCTTTTTCCAAGTCAACGTTTGCCCATGTCCAGTCTTCAGACACCAGACCTGTTCTCCAAGAGCTCTCAAAGATAGCTGACAGGTTCCAAGAGTACTTCAGCCAGTTTTCAGTAATCTGGTCCCGAAGAACTGAATTCAAAGTAGTCAATTATTCTCTCACACACACACCTCTCTATCCACCCTGGCCTGCAACCTTTCCCCTTCTTCATTTGCACAACTTTTGCTGAGTTGGGCAGTGTTTCCCTTTTTTGTGAAGTCGGAGGCAAAATAGGAATTGAGCAGTTATGCCTTCCGTTTGTTTCTTACTAACATTGTCATCTTCCCTGAGCAGCGGACCACCATTTCCTTATTCCATCCTTGAAAACCCCTTTTGTAGTCTTTAGCACCCCTCACTAGCCTGGGCTCATTTCCCCATATAGACACCCTCCCTACAAGTTTGCCCATCCTTCCGTTTCTTAGGGTATCCCTTTTGAATCTAGTTCATTGTGGCTACACAAGTAGTTTGTCATCGACTTCTTTACATACCTCCTACTATTCTCTTTCACTGAAATAATTTCTGATTTTGCCTTCAGTAGATCTCTTTCAGAAAGTCCCAGACTTCTTGGAACTCCTGTCTCTTTTAGATTATCTAACCACAGGATCCTACCCATTACTTCAGAGTTGACTTCTCTGCGAAATGAGTTGCTGGAAGTCTGCTGTCATTTTACATCCTTGCTGTGCAATAGATTTACATTGCCTGTAAGAAATTCCAAGAACTTCCTCCAAGAAAAAGCAGGTGCACTCGGAACAGGGGTGCTGCTATGATGCTGGAAGCAGAAAATTTGGAACAGGAAGAATCCCAAACTCTAAAGATTCAGGCCATGTTCCAACAAACAGGTAAAATGGAATTAACTGCCTTGATTTAATTAAATCAAAGTAACTACTCTGCTTGAGTAGTGTTCCGGAAAACAGTAAACTGAACGAGTGCTGCATCAATTTCTTATCAGCTGAGATACAATGATCACTGATTTGTGCTCACCTCCCTCACCCTAAGTGTTCATACAAACAGTCACTCCTACTATTTTTCCTACTCCTGAACAACATTAGTTAGCTCTCTCTTCGTGTGAACATTTCAGGAGTAATACAGATGGCAGGTCCAACTACATTGAATTAGCCGTTCAGAACATGGCCTCAAACAGTTTGAAAATGTTCCCAAGCTTAAAACGTGACCTGCAAAGGGACTTTAAAAATCTCAGATTGAGCTCAGTAAACAAACAGAAGATATTAAGGAGGGAGTGGTGAATGAAAGAAAGACCATGAGTGCATCTTAGAGCTGTCAACAAAAAGGTTAACAAGCACCACGCACCCCACTCTGTCCAGAGTCGCTCATCTTGAATCTTACAGTGGCTCACAACCACAGCGAGAGTGAGGATCCCTGCTCTAAGGAATTGTGCCCAATCTTGAAGATGTCTTTCCATGCTAGTATTCGTTGGAGAAAATGTGAAGACCAAGAAAGAAAAAATTTTAACTTTTTTCTCCTTCAGCAACTCAACTTTGTCTTGACTCATGTTCCAGTTTTGCTGGAAATTAACGGACCCAGCACCACTCCCAACAAGGACTTTTAAAATGTGTTAGCGGTGAACCCAGTGTTCAACATCTCCACACTACTAGCATCATGAACTGTAGTCTATCTGTAGTCTAGTATGGCAATCATCTTTCTTTACTGATTAGAGAGGGGAATCGAATGAGGATCTTATGCAGTCACCCAACGAAAACTTCATTTTAAGCATGCGAGAAGCTACATTAAAATCAGTACTTGCATCAAAAGGAACTGGGTTTAATTAGCTGGGTCAAGGTCTACAAGGACAAGGGTGTTTGACAACTATGAAGGCTAGGTTTTTGAGCACCTACATCCATCATATTTATACACTAGGACATACACGGGCCACTCGCATTCTCTGTCGTAGGTGCAGTCTAAGCCCCTGGCTTCTCCAGAGTCTCAGCTCTCCTTCGTAACCCAGGTTCCACAATGAACTCTTTTCACCAAGTGAGCCAAGAGGACTCTGGTATTTTTCAGAAGTGCCAGCAACTGTAGGAGAATGGAACACACAGGTAGGCAGTCACGGTCACTGCGTGTCACAGCATGGGCCTCATCAGCAGGGGTCCAAGTTTTCCATTTAGTGGAAAAACCAAAGGAAAATGCAGAATTGCCATTTTATCAGAGAAACTTTTTTTCTGGGAAATTTCTGCCTGTAAAGACTCCGTCAGCAGCAGCAATGGAAATTTAAAGGAGGTGGAGGCTCTGGTGTGCGCCTGCATTCGAGTCAGAGAACAGATTGGGTGCGAGAAGAACAGTGGCATCTGGCTTTTGGCAAGGCAGAAGTAGGCTGGGGTCTGGGCCAGGGCTGGCGGTGAGGAGGAAGCTGGAGCAGCACCCCACCACTACCTGCAGAGGGAGAGACTTGGGCTCCATGCCAGAGGTAGCTGGGGTGGGATATTGTTTCATTTTGTTATTTGTGTGGCAGTGGCAACCAGTGCACTGAATTGTCACAAAAAATGAAAACTTTATAACACTTTCTAATTTTAATGGCCAAAGAACACAGGTTTTGGTGTTTTTAACAAAAGAATTTGGGGGGGGGGAGGGGTTCTAGAGAATTTCCAGGGTTTTGGCTGAGAAAACTAGGAACCCTGCTCATCAGACCTGATAGATGGGAGGAGGAGGAGGAGCTGGGCCCCACTTGAGGTCCTAAAGAGATGGAACTCTTTCCAACAAGCAAAGCCAAGAACTCTGTGGAATCCATTCCAGAATACCTTACATGCAAGGCATGAAGCCATTTGTGCACTTTATGACATGGCTATGGAGGGCAGATGGCGACAGTACGAAATCAGTTTTGGAGTGTCATGTGAACGATACCAAAGTGACTTATTAAAACCTGAATAATTGCTTCTTTGACTTTGAAAAAAATCGGTTTAGTTTTGTACATGTCAACGTGGCGCAAAGGTGTTACGGGAAACAAGAACCGTGAGCTCCTAAGCAACATGGAAGCCTCCTCACTATTCCATCTTCTCCAAAGCAATTCAATATAGAACAATCCAGCCTTGCTTTCTTCCAAAATGCCACTGATCCAGGCATTTACATGAGGGGGGTGAAGAGAAAAAGAAAGGCTTTAGAACACCGCCCTGGCTGGAATGCTGAAGTAAGCCATCGACAAATATTTGTTAAGCACAACTGCCCTCATTATTGGTAGAAGAACTTCACATTGGCAGATGGATCATCCGCCAAATGTAGCAGCCCCTTAAAATTGCCTTGTGCAACTTTGCACACCACATGCATAGCCTTATGCCTGACCGCGCAAGTAACCGAGCAAACTCTGCGAAGACTAAATCCAAGAGTAACAAAACAGATTCTCCATGTTGGAGTCACAATCCAGTGTCAAGGCAGAAGTGAGAACTCGAGGATTCCAGTATTTAACAGCACTTCACATGGCAGGGATTGCTCCCTTGAAAGAAAAGGTGTGGAAAAAGGTGCCAACCAAGATTTAAACAAGTCAGGTAGCCAACTCATACTTGCCATGGTGTTGGCAGGATCATGCCCTTGTGCACCAAAACAGTTGAAGCTGTAGCCAGGAGAACTCGTAGGAGCAATGGGTGCTGGTAACAAACCTAGCCACAGGAGAACAGCTCCCAAACTTTCAACTCCCTTTTGAGACTGGAAGATAATTCCATGACCACAAAGACACGCAAAATAAATCAGACAGGATCATGACCTCCTTCTCAGACACACAAACCCAATGGGAGGCACCACCGCATTAGCAGGTGATTGAATGGAAGTGATCAACTGGAGAGCTGGACAGGAAGCAATCAAATGAAGACAAATGTAAAGTTATTATAAATAGGGAAGAAAACTCAAGTATCAGGTAGGTGACAACTGGCTAAGCAGCAGTACTGCCACAAAATATTTTCGAGGGGCAGTGGGGATTATAATGAATCAAACCAAGTATGAGTCAATGGAGTAATACTTTCAAAAGAGCCCAATGCTGTTTTGGGTTGTATTAAGAGAAGTATCATACCTGAGACTTGGGAAATTATAGTACCATTGTACTCGGCACAGGCCAGATTGCTCTTGCAATGCTATGTTTTCGGCTCTGCATTTCAAGAATGTCACCAAACTTGAAAGGATTCCAAGAGAGCAACGAAGATGACTGAGGGTCTAGAATACAAGTCCTACAAGGAATAACTGAGAGAACTGGAAATGTTTAGCCTAAGAAAAAAGATTAATAGCCCACATGTTGACAATTTTCAAATATCAAAAGGATGTCAAAAAAGAAGGAACGTATTTGCTCTCCATTAACACTAAGGAGGTCGGGGCAAGCAGCAATGGGCCTAGATTACAGGAAGGTGGATTGAGGTTTAACATTAGGAAAAGTTTCCCAACAGAACAGTTCAGCAGTGCAGCAAGCTGTCTAAGGAGCTTGTGGGATTTCCCTTCACTGGAGGTTGTCAAGAAGAGACTGGACGGGGAACTACGCATGCACTGAGCAGACTAGCTGGGTTTAGCTGGAGCTCCTCCCGGTCAGCTAAAATATCTGCCCCAAACACCGGTTTTTAAGTCTGCTGCAGCCCCAAAAAAGCAAGGACATGTCTCAGTGGGCCAGAGCAGATTGAAAAAAGACCTCCAAAGAAACCTCTTTGGAAAGGTATTGCCACCCACAGCCTCTGGAGCGGGCTAGAGAAGGAGGGGACAATCCAGAGCAGCATAAAATGGCGGTGGCTGAAACCGAAGCAGCTTGAGAGGAAGCAGCAGCAGCAGCAGGGGGACAGGTCAGTAATGGAGCTTCTCTTAGAAATGAAAAAAGAATGAAAAACTGAAATAGCAAAACTGCGCTCTTCTGTGGAGGCAGGGAACAAAAAATTGGAAGTGTTAGCAAAAAGATTGAACACAGCAGAGGATAGAATATCCACCTTAGAAGATCAAGCTGTATCCACTGAGGATCAACTAATAAAAATGCAGGAATCAATGACATTCCTTCTCCAAAAAACTGAAGACCTGGAGAATAGATCTTGGAGAGATAACCTAAGATTAGTGGGAATCCCGGAAGGGAGCGAAAAAGCTGATACAAGGGAGCTGATCTTGGCCTTTTTGCGAGATCAGTTCCCAGAAGAATCCCACTTACATACTACTTGGATTGAGAGGGTGCAGAGTACAGGCAGACCACCGACTAAAAACTACAACAGACCACGTACCATATTGGTTAAATTTGCTAGTTTTCAAGCAAAAGAAGAAATACCGCGAAAAGCTAGACTGAAAAAAGAGCTGATATTTAACAATACCGTCAAAGTCTTTCCAGATTATGCAGCTGAAACTATGGTGAGAAGAAGATGGAGTAAATATTTTAGTATCCTGCATGAAAGGGGACTAAAGTCCATACTAAAATTTCCTGCCAAGATGCTCATCTCAGTAAATAGAAAACCTAAAGGTATTTTCAGCAACAGAGGAGTTGGAGGCATACCTCTACCTATCTTCCAACGAAGAAACAAAATAATAAACAATGTGATAGGATATTGAACACCTGAAGCCACTGGTAGGGTGAAGATATTAGAAAAGACTATGGTACAGGAACTTAAAGTGGAAACTTAAGCTTCCTGTGAGGATTTAGAATAGACTGAGGAGCAAGGGAGCATTACCCTTGATAAAATATAAACAAAGGGGCAGATTAAACAGTACGAGCCAGGATGAAAATTCAGACTCTAACAACAAAAAAATAAGCTGACCGGGGAGGTAACTCCAGCTTGTCTTTCCTGATTTTTTATTTATTGGGGGGAAAGGAAAATAAGCTGACCGGGGGAGGTAACTCCAGCTTGCTTTTCCTAATGTGGGGAGACACACACCATCCCAGAGAGTTCCCTCTATGGGTTTGGCACCTTTGTGTTCATGTTTTTGTTTGCTATTGTTTGTATTCAGGGAGGGGTGGGGGGAAATGTTAGCCTCACAGTTGGAGATTTGAGGTATAAAAATATAAAAACCTGGTGTAAGAAAAAGAACATACAAGAGACAAAAACGGAGAAGGTATTAGTTAAACAAAACAGTCTCAACAAAAGGAGATATGACCAGAGAATGTATAGGAACAAGTGCAATAGTTTAAACGAGAAAATGCAAGGGGGAATATATAAAAAGATTAACATTAACGAGAAGGGGGGAAAACAAAAACAACAAAAAAGGAAAAAACAAAGATGAGTAAAATAAAGCTACTGACTAAATGTGAGAGGGTTAAATTCACCCGCAAAACGTAAAAGGGTCAGAAGTTTGTTGTATGAAAAGAATATTGACATTCTTCCTTTAAGAAACAAACTTGCTTACAGGTGATGTGACACGATTTGCCAACAAAAATATTGGTGAAATGATAGCAGCATGTGGAACAAAAAAGAAGGTGGGGTGCTCATTGGATTCATTAAAATGATGGATTTTAAGTTAAAATAAAACTATCAGATGAAGGTAGATTTTTATTCGTTTCAGGGACTCTGCAAGGAGAATGGGTGACTCTAGTGAATATATATATATATACACACACACTCGGAACACGGGTCCTCTTAAGTTCTTTAGACAATTTATCCCCTCTGCTCAAGAAGCCATCGCTTGACGTTGACTCCCCTGCCAGCTATCGGCCTGTCTCTAACCTTCCCTTTTCAGGGAAGGTTACTGAACGGGTAGTGGCTCAGCAGCTCCAAGAGCATCTCGACTGTATCAGTTCTGGATCCTTTTCAGTCTGGCTTTTGCCCGGGGCATGGCACTGAGACAGCATTGGTGGCTTTGGTCAATGATCTGCGCCATGAAAAGGATAAGGGTCGATCAACCCTTTTAGTTCTATTAGATCTGTCCGCTGCATTTGATACTGTTGACCATGAGAAGTTGGTGACATGCCTGCGGGACAGTGCGGGGGTGGGCGGGATCGTTCTGGAACGGTTCTGCTCATTCCTGACCAGGAGAACTCAGCGGGTGGTGATCGGTGATCATTTTTCATCATACCGAGACCTCTCATGTGGGGTCCCGCAGGGTTCTGTTTTGTCCCCTTTCCTGTTCAACGTGTATATGCAGCCGCTTGGCGAGGTAATCAGGGGATACAGGGTGAGGTGTCATCAGTATGCGGATGACAGCTAACTGTACTTCTCATTTTCAACCGGCCCAGGCCCAACAGTCTTGGTGCTTACCCGGTGTCTGACAGCTGTGGGGGACTGGATGAGGGCTAATCGACTGCGACTGAATCCTGACAAGACGGAGATGGTGATAGTGTGTAAGTCGATGGATGTGACAGCCCCCTCAATTGAGGGGGATTCGTCCCCCACTGGCTTCCCAGGTTCAGAACCTGGGGGTGCTCCTCGATGCGCAGCTCTGCCTGGATCTCCAGGTGGAGGCTGTGGCAAGGGGTGCCTTCCGCCAGTTACATCTGGTGTGGTGGCTTCGGCCGCTAGTGTCAGTTTCGGATCTGGCCACAATCATCCATGGATCGGACAACCCAACTATCTAGGCAGGGGGGATGGCTTCCATCCAAGGAAACCAATATCCATTGTACTCATCATATATTAATTTACCAAACTGAGGGTATTGGCTGGCTCGATATGCTGGTAGCTAATTTTTTTTCCAGTATTGTAAGGATCTTGTGGACAATTTTTTATTGATGGCACAGGCTTTCACCATGGCCCAACAACAAACAACAAACATATCAACATATGAACAGAATCAATAAAAACCCTAAAATATATAAAATTATAAAATAGATCGGACAACCCAACTATCTAGGCAGGGGGGATGGCTTCCATCCAAGGAAACCAATATCCATTGTACTCATCATATATTAATTTACCAAACTAATTTTGAATTGTCCACAAGATCCTTACAATACTGGAATTTTTTTTAGCTACCAGCATATCGAGCCAGCCAATACCCTCAGTTAAGGAAAGCCACCCCCCACTCGCTATAAGATCTTACAATTAAGGCCGATAAATTTAATATTCCTTACCCGTCCAATCTGGACTATATATGGAGGTTGTTAAATTACTGTGGCCATTCTGCTCACAATACTCAACTGTTGTTTAATACATGATCTTCTTTTAGCTATCAAAAGGGCAAAGGTCACCAAGGCGACCAGTTCCTCTTCGCGAGTCATATGTAACAAAGCTAGAAAGCAACCCTGAGAGTCGAAAGTCATCCCCTGAGATAATAGTGGCTATATCCATACTGCCCGCAAGTTATGGTAATAAGGGCATTTTAAGAAAAGATGTTCAACCAACTGACTCCACTTCCCTCCTAGAGCAAGAACATCTCCTTTGCTCCGGAGGGATGCCCTTATACCGGCCCTCGAGCACAGCTGTCTCCATAAGCTGGAATCGAAATAGTACATATGCCTTGCGGAGCTTAGGGTTAGATAACACGTCTAAATATCTTTCTAGCCTATGGGAGATCTTAATATCCCCAAGATGTGGTGCCACTTTCCACGACCTAACTATTGCCAGATCCTCCTGGCTTGCCACATCTTGGGATACAAATATGGTAAATAAATAAATAATATTAGAAAACACGAAAGAAACCTTGGTGATACAGGGAGATCTGAACATACCTCTCATCAAAGTAGATATATCAAAAAAAGGCCCCATTAGTAAACCACAAGCAAGGATTAGTGATTTGTTCAATAATCAAGGAATCACTGATGCATGGCACCATCTCAACAGAAGTAGCAGAGAGTATACATATTATTCCCATGTCCACAATAATTATTCCAAAATAGATCATGTACTTATGGGGAACAAGGATCTGTGGAAATGCAAGGCGTGCTACATAATCCCACTAGTATTTACAGACCATAATGCCATAATTACTGAAATTAGATTAAAAAATATTTCACTTCCAAATGAATATATTTGGTGTTTAGATAGGGGGGATGTTTAAAAACAAGGAAATCAATGAGAAAATTGAACAGGACATTAAATATATAAAAATTCAACCAGGACTCAGTAAAGCGGTCAGCCACCTTCTGGAAAGCAGCGAAGGCCACCCTAAGGGGCAAATTAATAGCTCTCCAGGCATATGTAAAAAAGAAAAAGAGGCTATACATGCAACATACGCAGAGCTCCATAAATTAGAAGCAATAAATATACAATAAATATACAAATTGCTGCAAAGACAAACAAAGAGTAAAGGAAAGAATACATACAATAGAACTAGAAAAAGTAAAGACGCAATTGAAACGTATAAAATTTTATTAGAATAATAGTAATAAAGCAGGCAAAGCGCTGGCACGCTTAGCCAAAATACAACAACAGAAAAGCAGTAACAGATATTATAAAAGAAGATGGAACTCTATTGAAAGAACAGGAGAAAGTTCAAGTTGAATTTCTAGAGTTTTATAAACATTTGTATACCCCTTCTGATCTGGACCCTGAGGAGATAAAAAAAAATCTAAGTAATATTGAATTGCCATTAATTATGTCTTCAGAAGTACAAGCAGTTATAGACAGTATGCAAAATTATAAAGCAAATGGCCAGGATGGGTTTCCCTCAGAATTCTATAAAACATATACCAAATTGCTTAGCCTACACCTAACTAAATTGTTTAACACAATCCTAATTACGGGAGAGATGCCCAATTCATTCTAGGATGCCCAAATCACATTGGTGCCTAAATCCAGCAGACCAGTTAATAAGTGTGGAAGTTATAGACCCATCTCACTATTGAATACTGATTTCAAAATATTCACAAAAATATTAGCCACCAGAATTAAAGCAGTGGCAGGGGAAATTATCCATCAGAACCAAGCTGGGTTTGTCCCCAGAAGACAAGGCATGGACAATATAAGGAAAGTTATAAACCTGATACATGGACAATTTTTTTTTTTTTTAAACTACCATGATTATAGCAGCTGATGCTGAAAAGGCTTTTGATTTTTTGGAACCCACCTATCTATTTGTTAAGAAAAGTTGGATTCTCGGTAACTTTCTCAGATGGATCGTAGCAATCTATGCACATCCGCGCTCCAGGCTACGGGTTAATGGACAAAATACACAAGTATTTGGAATCCACAGGGGAACACGGCAGGGACACCCCCTGTCCCCGCTACTGTTCAATATCGCCCTCGAGGGTTTAGCAACAGTCCTGCGACAAAAAATCAATCAATCAAAGGAATATGTGTGGGGGAGCAGGAATATAAGTTGTCTCTATTTGCAGATGACCTGATATTATTTATAGACAATGCAACAGAATCCATTCCACCATTACTACAAACAATAAAAAGTTTTGGTAAGATTGCGGGCTATAAAATTAATAAAGAAAAATCCCAAGCATTTGTTTGCGCCCCTTCTGTGGAAGAGGAGAAACAAATAAAAGAACTCTCTCCCTTTCCAGAAAGCCCAACAGGTATTAAATACCTAGGAATAATAACAAAAGATTGCAAAGATTTATACACAGCTAACATTCCTCCTATCATTAAGCAAATTCATAAAGAATTTATACGCTGGCAAAATCTGATGTGCTCATTGCTGGGGAGAATCAACTTGTATAGAATGATAGCCCTCCCAAAGCTCATTTACAAATTTATGGCGCTGCCAATAAATCTCCCAAATATATATTTCAAACAAATAGAAGCACTGGTTAGAGAACTAGTTTGGAGGGGGGGAAAAGCCTAGACTGAAAACTGGTACAATGCTCCAACCCAAAGAGAAGGGCGGTTCTAAATATGCCTGACACCAGACTATACCATAAGGCAGCTACACTTGCTGCAATGCAATACTGGTATCAATGCCCAAAATACCCAGAGTGGCCTACAATAGAGCGAGAGTTACTTCAACTCAAACCGCTGAAAGATGTGATTGTGGATGAAGGAGTAATTCCCACAAATCTTAGGAGGGAGCATCCCTTCGTGAACCCCCTGATGAAACACTGGAGAGGTGTACAGAGGAAATTAAAGGACAAATCACAGGCTTCTCTCTATTCACCAATACAGATGATCTGTGTTCGGGAATGAGAAATCACTACCAAATTAATTAAACAACTGCAAAAAAAGGGGATTAATAAGACATACCAACTTTTTGATAAAGGTAAATTTAAGACCCTTCAGGTTCTGGAGGTGGGAAATACAGGACAAAATTGACATTTTCCAATACCTGCAACTGAAGAGCGTATTCTTGACCCCAGGCCTGACCGATACTTTTGGTAGAAAACCTGAGGGGATTGAAGCAGTGATATTTAACTTGACAGGAGCGCGGGGAAAATTGTCCAGTATCTATAAAGAACTTAAGTCTTCTTTGAATCCTATGCAGCATTCTTATATAGCCAAATGGGAAAGGGAGGTAATTAAAAATTTAAGTGAGTAAGTGAGGTTAAATCGATTAAAGGCAACCACTAGATATTATATAACGCTTTCACAGCTGAAATACAGTAAAAACCATGGCAACGGTCTTTGCTGGAAAGGATGTGGACAACAAGGTACTCTCGAACATTGTCTTTGGGGATGTATATATGTACAAGCATTCTGGACACAAGTATGGACATTCCTCAACAAGCTCTCGGGCAGGGACCATGTCTATTTTTTTTTATTTTATTTTTTAAAGCGCCAGGTACATTGCTGGCACTATATAAAAGCTTATAACAAACAACAACTTTAGCGCCCTTTAGACCAGAAATAGCCATACTAGGAATTTATCCAGCAAAAAATACTTTAAAACTGCATCAGGATTCCTCTAAAATTTTATGTCTGGCTGCAGTTAACATAATTACTAGGCATTGGAAAACGGAAGGACCACTACCGCTCCAGGAATGGATAAGTTGGCTGTGGTATTGGTTTACTATGGAAAAGCTGATGGCAGAATTAAACAAGAAAGAGGACTTAGAAGCAATATGGTATAACATCATTGCAGCAATTGAAAATGAAGAATTTATCCAGTGATAAAACAACACTGTTCGATCGCTATTTCTGAGTCAAACGCATGTTATAAGGAATCTTGATATTAATGTAACACCTTATATTGTATGGTATTAAAATACAATATGAGTATAGACTGATATTGATTTTTTTTTAAAAAAAATTTCTCTAAGAAAGATAAAACAATTTTTTAAAAAAAAAATAAGAGATTGGACAGGCATCTGCCAGGAATGCTTTGAACAAGATCCAAAGGCATTTGTCAGGGATTGAATGAGATGATGACTGAGGTGTCTTCCAACCCTCCAGTTCTAGGATTCTACAAAGATTCACTTCCAAGTTCAAGCACAGAGAAGTTTGTCCGGAAACCATAGGAAGTCTTGATTTTAAAGGTTTCCAATTTGAGTTTAACAAGAGCTTTTCCAACCCAAAATTGCCCCAATTTTACCAGAGAACCTTGAGACCAAGAATTAAGCGTCTCAAGGTTTCTTTCTTTTGGGACTAGCTCTACTGTCGCAATTAGGGGATGCGGAAAAGTGTTTTTCATTCTTAACTTTCTAGCCAGACTTGGACAAGGGAAGGGAAGGGAAGAGTTGGCTGCAATATGTTTTCAAGTTCTTCAGCCATTTCTCAATTCAATTTGCCAGCTGTCTGATGAGGCCAAAGTCATGAATGCAATTTTAGAAGTTTCTTGTTATTTACACAAGATTAAACATTGAATGAATGCCCCATTTCAAGGTACTACTGCATCAATTAAACACTCTAGCCTTATTTACAAAAACCCACCCTTTAACTGAGTCACATCTGTTAATGTCAACATCTGTATCACTCCTCCGCTGTGAGGAGTTTGTCACCTACTTCGCAGACAAGATTGCTCGGATTCAGACCGACTTTGACGCTGGGTTGATGGCAGTAGGGGAAGAGCGTGGGGGGGCGGAGGGCCCGTCTGGTCCATCTTTGTGGGGAGAGTTTCGG
>QEPC01012541.1:2599165-2623052 GCA_003113815.1 Sphenodon punctatus
GAGGAAGCTCGCCTGGCCCCAAGCCTTTTAACATTTCGGCGGAACTGTAAGACCTGGCTGTTTGCCCAGGCCTTTGGGAGGGAGGGTGGGGAGGGATGATTTTAGTCCCCCACCCATTTAGTTATCTGGTTATTATGTTTCTAGCCCTGTTTTATATGATATGTTTTATATTTATATTTTTAAATGAATTTTAATGTTTGATGTTGATTGTTGTGAGCCGCCCCGAGCTGCACTGCAGGAGGGGGCGGGATATAAATTTGTAAAATAAATAAATAAATAAATAAAATTTTACTTAAACAAAACCTCTTGTGCAGTGGGAAGTTTTCATCTCTGAATATACAACCCAGCAAAGAGGCAGCTTTATAGATCAAAGGAGCATACACCTTTGAGACGTGTAACATGATAATCCAAAGGCCTTCTCTAACACCAGAAGACAAACATTATCAAGGGCACCTTTGCTAAGGAAACAACCCCACAGCAGCGAAAACCCTAGAACTCCCTTTCTATTGAACAGGAGAAAGCCTTCAACAAAAGCAGTGCAGGTATAAGCGCATGTTGGTCTTCCAGAAGATATTTAAGGTGTCCCTACCCTTAAGACAGTTATTCAAACTAAGCTGAGTTTGGAATTTCACAAATACACAGCAGGCTAAAGTAGTATCCACTGTTCCAGTGCCCCAAAAGCAAACATTTACTTTTCACAAGGGCTGCACACCACCAACTCCTAATGAAATTGAAAGGGATTCAGTCCCCTGTTCTGTAACGTACTTCTTGGCTTGGTCACAAGAAAAAGTTACTGCAAGGAAATGAGCCTCTGAATCAGGGATAGACCCTGAACTGCTACAACAGATACAGTTGAGCCTGGACCACCTTGTCTCTCTAGGGCTCAGTCCCTTGTCTGTACAATGGGAACAACAGCCCCACGGCTTGGGAAAGTCACTAGGTTAAAGACAATTTTCTAAAACAAAAAACTTTACAGTTTAAAAAACCATTAAAGCCAGAACCGTTTCCAAAACAAAAAACTTTCCTTTTCAAAATCATTTCACAAAATACATTTTTCCCTAACAAACTCCAAAAACATGAACATTAATTACAATTACAATTCAAAAAACGTTTTAACATACATTACAAAAATTAAACGCCAAAAAGCATGGAAATTTACAGATTTTCTATCTATATTCCATAATTTACCATCAACATTAACATAATATATATACTTAATTCCTTACCATACTTACTCTTATTTATCACTAACATTTCTTTACTAATAATTTTTGTATCAATTCAATGACAATTTTTTCAAACTGCCGTAACTGTATAAAAATTGTATACATGTTATACAATGAACTGCTGACAATGTCAGTGTAGACAACTTTATACAATCAGTTGTACACAATGCAATTCTGCGCAAAAGGACAGAGTTAAGACAGTTTGAAAAAACATGAGATCTAGATCAAGTGCTGGTGTACTGTGATAATGATTGGTGCAGTCAAAAACAAGTGATTAAGCATTTAAAAACAATCAGTTCTGCTGGCTGGTGCATGCGCAGTCGAGCAGACGCTGACTGCCAAAACACAGCGTAACAAAAGTGATGTGACTGCTTTTTAAAAATCACTATCATCAGGAGCCAGCTCTGTCACAAAGACTTTATGCTCTAGTCAGTTTCATTTCAATTACCCTCTTGCCTCAGAAAACCAGCAAGAGGCATCTCTAGTCAGTTTCATGTCAATTTCCATTGGCCTCACTCCACACTTTTGACTCCAAAAAGTCTAACTTTTCACAGTCAAATGTTGCAGACTTTTGACTCTGTACTAAAAGTCAAGTAACTTTCCTTAGGCTGTTTTTTTCTACCATCACAAATGGCAGTCAGCAGCTGCTCAACTGCACATGCGCCAGCCAGCAGAACTGATTTTTTAATGTTTAATAAACAGAGGTTACTGACGAGTAACTCTGTTCTTCGAGAGAGCTCCGCGTATTCTCACTCTTGGGGATTCACTTCCTGCTCTGCAGGTACCGGAAAACCTCTCATCAGCAGTATCCAGGCAGAATATGCCTGGAAAATACTAGGACATGGTGAGGGCTCCGCCCCCTCCATCCCGAGAAAAGTGCGGGCCCGAAACACGAGGGATGGTTAGCATAAATAGGGGGAGGAGTCCTCACCCCCTCAGTTCCTTCCAACTCTGGTCCGGAAGACCCCAGCCATGTCCATCCGAGACTGAGGGGAAGGAGGGCGGGATGTGGGAATACGCGGAGCTCTCTTGAAGAACAGAGTTACTGGTAAGTAACCTCTATTTCTTCTTCGAGGATCTCCGCAATTCTCACTCTTGGAAGAGTGATAAGCCGTTTCCAACACCTACCTCAAGGAGGCGGGAGTCGAGGATGTCCCTCCAATAGTGAGTCGAGCACTGCTTTCCCCACTTGGGAGTCTGTCCTGGCCGCAAGGTCCAAACAGTAGAGCTTAGTAAAGGTATGGATTGATGCCCACGTGGCAGCTCTACAGATGTCCGATAAATTTATCCCCTGAAAATTTGCAAGAGATGCTGCCGTGGCTCAAGTTGAGTGTGCTCTCAGTCCCATAGGATTATCCCATAGGATAATCCATTTTGAAATCCTTTGAGAGGAAATCTTGACTCCGATTCTCTGGCCCCCATATGATATAAACAGAGTCACATGCTCTAATGCTCTTAGTTCATTCAGTGTAGAAGGCAAGTGCTCTTTTAACATCCACAGCGTGGAGCATCCGCTCTGCAGGCAAAGTATGAGGTTTTGGGGAAAAAACTGGCAACGAAATAGTTTGGTTTAGGTGAAAAGGAGATGCTATCTTAGGAAGAAACGAAGGATCGACCCTTAGGTCAACTTTATCTCTATGGAAAATGATATAAGGTGGTGATGCCCTAAGAGCGGTGAGTTCACTCACCCTTCGTGCTGAAGTAATTGCCACTAAAAATATAGTCTTAATAGTTAAGTTCTCTAGACTATATGAGGCTAAAGGTTCAAAAGGGGAAGACATTAACTTTGAGAGCACGAGGTTCAAGTCCCACTGAGGTGCAGGTTGGGATCTCTGTGGAAACGTGTTCACCAGTCCTTTCCAAAAGGATTTCATTAAGCAATGAGAAAACGTTTCATGGCCTTCTGGTTGCAGGCGTGATGATAGAGCCGCCAGGTGTACCTTTATAGATGTAATTGATAACTGCAATTTTTGTAGGGCCAAAAGATAAAGGAAAACATGATTCATGTTAAGAGAGCGTAAGGAGATGGCCTGTGATTTGCACCACTTAAAAAAGCGCCTCCACTTCATTTCATAGCACCTGCGTGTAGATAGTCTCCGAGAGTTTATCATAATCTCCAAGACCTCTGGGGGTGCATTCATTATGAGGGCAGGATCAACCATGTGGAGAGGTGGAGCATCTGTAAATCGTGGTGTAGTATTCTCCCCTGATCCCGAGATAGAAAATCGTGTATTTTTATTTATTTATTTATTTTCTAGATTTCTATACCGCCCCATCCTGCCATGCAGCTCGGGGCGGTTAACAACAATAAAACAGTATAAAAACATTTAAAACAAATATAAAATATGTCAATAAAACAGGGCATAGAACAATCATAAATAAATATATAAGGTGGGGGATTAAAAATCACCCCCCCCCTCCTCCCAAAGGCCTGGGCAAACAGCCAGGTCTTACAGTTACGCCGAAATATCAAAAGGCTTGGGGCCAGGCGAGCTTCCTCCGGAAGGGAGTTCCACAGCCGCGGCCCTACCACCGAGAACGCCCGCTTCATCGTGGCCCCCCGCTTAACACGGGGGACCTCCAAGCGGGCACCCCCGGCAGACCGCAGGAGTCGTTCCGGGGCGCGAAGGGCGAGGCGGTCCCTAAGGTAAGAGGGGCCAAGGCCGTATAGGGCTTTATAGATCATTACTAGGACCTTGAACTTGGCCCGGCACACTATCGGCAGCCAGTGCAGCGCTCGGAGCACCGGTGTAATGTGCTCCCGGCGACCCGTCCCCGTAAGAAGACGGGCCGCCGCATTCTGCACCAGCTGCAGCCTCCGGGCCAAGAACAAGGGAAGCCCCACGTAGAGCGCGTTACAGTAGTCGAGCCGCGAGGTGACGAAGGCATGGATGAGGGAGGCCAGGTCCGGGCCAGAGACATACGGACGCAGCCTACGTACCAGATAAAGCTGGCGGAAGGCAGCCTTAGCGACTGCCTCCACCTGCCGCTCCAGCCGCAGGTCTGCGTCCAATATGACCCCCAGACTCCGGACCTGCTGAGCTACAGGGGGGCAAACCCCCCCAATCAGGGGGGCCACCACCCCCTTCGCCCTCCCCACCACCATCACCTCCGTCTTATCTGGGTTGAGCTTCAGTCTGCTCCGCCGCATCCAATCCGCCACGGCCTCCAAACATTGGGATAGCACCGAGACAGCAGGGTCTGGGTCGGTAGAAAACGAGAGGTACAGCTGAGTATCATCAGCATACTGGTGACATCGCACCCCGAACCCTCTCACGACCTCCCCCAAGGGCTGCATATAGATGTTAAATAATAATGGAGACAAGATCGATCCCTGCGGAACGCCACACGGTAAGGCGCGGGGGCTCGATGTTTCCTCCCCCAACACCACCCGCTGGCTCCTCCCCGAGAGGAATGAACGGAACCATTCAAGAACAGTCCCGTCCAGACCCCCCCGGTGTATGACTGGGAGGGGTCTGACTCGAGATGCCATCCCTTGTAAAGTTTTGAACCAGGTTTGTCGGGGCCAAAAGGGTGCGATTAGAATCAAGTGAGCCTTGTCTGTTCTGATTTTGCACAGGACTCTGTGGAGAAGAGGGATCAGTGGAAAGGCATAGCGGAAGACCCTATGCCAGGAGATTGCAAAGGCATCTGAAATCGATCTGGTACTAATCCTGCTCGACTGCAGAATTCTGGGAACTTCGTGTTTTCTTGTGACGCAAACAGGTCTATCCTTGGCGTCCCCCATTCCTGAAAAATGTCCAAAAGAATGTCTTCTTTCACTGATCATTCGTGCTGATCCGCTGTCTTGCGGCTGAGAAAGTCTGCTACTGAGTTGTCCTGACCTGCTAGATGATTAGCTTGGATATATATGTCGTGTGCTATGCACCAGTGCCAGATGGTCTCTGCTTCTTTGGATAGACGTGTGGACCATGCTCCGCCTTGTTTGTTTATGTACCACATGGCTGTGGTATTGTCTGTTACAAGTAGGATGTTTCATCCCCTGATGTGTGGTAGGAGGGCTTTCAGAGCCCAGCGTATCGCCCTGAGTTCTAGCATGTTGATGTGAACGCATGCTTCTTCTGGGGACCACAGTCCATGCACTTGAATGCCTCCCATGTGGGCACCCCATCCTGTTAGGGATGCATCTGAGGTGATTGATGCATGGGTGGTTGGGGGATCGAACAGTACCCCTTTTAACATTTGGTCCGTGTCTGTCCACCACTGGAGGTTCTTGAGAAGGTCCTTTGTTATGGACAGTTTCATGTTGCAAGAGTGGAAAAGAGGTATGTAGTTGCGGGCTAACCATTGCTGAAGCAGCCTTATGTAAAGGCGTGCATGTGGTGTCACAATCGTGGTGGATGCCATTAGTCCCTGTACGTGAAGGAAGAATCGGACCGACTTCGTAGGATGGGATTGAAGGTCGTCCAGGGCACGGCCTATGGCCCGGAATCTCTCTACAGGCAGATAAGCTTTCGCCTGGCGGGTGTCCAGAATCGCCCCTATGAAGGGCAGGTGTTGGGACGGGTGTAGATGTGATTTGGATAGGTTGATGACGAAGCCTAGACCTTCGAGCAACAACATTGTCAATTCCAGATGTCACTGAAGTTCCTGATGCGATGTCGCTGCGATCAGTCAATCGTCCAGATATGGGATATTCTGACCTTTAGCCGTCGAAGATGGGCAGCGACCACTGAGACACACTTGGTAAAGACACGAGGTGCCGTAGATAGTCCGAACGGAAGGACACGGTACTGGAATCGAAGGTTCCCTGCAATGAAGTGTAAATATTTGCGGTGAGACGGTCGGATAGAAAATATGCGTCTTGAAGATCAAGGGAAGCTAACCAGTCGTCTTGTCGTAAACCCATAAAGATAATGGGCAGGGAAGTCATACGAAACCTAAATTTACGGACAAACTTATTGAGATGTCTGAGGTCCAGAACAGGGCAGAAGCCCTTGTCCTTTTTGGGGACCACAAAGAACCTAGAATAAAAGCCAGCATTAAGTTCGTTTTCGGGAACCGGCTCGATGGCTCCCTTTTGGAGGAGCTTTTGAATTTCAACTAGTATTTGAGTTGAGGGGGCAGGGAGAGAGGGTGTGGAACTGGATGGCATATCCACACTCAATTTCTCTGACCCAGCTGTCCGTAGAAATGGCTTCCCATTGGGGTAGGGATTTATTTATTTATTTATTTAATAAATTTATACCCCGCCCCTCCTGCCATGCAGGCTGGTAGATGGGATGGTAGAAGGCGGTGCTGGAAAGAGGGGGTATCCTCATCATTTCCCTTGATCAAGGAGACGTTAAAAACGGGACTTTGTCTGCTGTCCAGAAGACGAATTCGAGGACGCTTTGCCCGTGCCCCTTTGTCTCCCAAACGCTTTGCGTTGCTGGGTGCCCTGTGGCTGATGGTACTGGAATGAAGCCTGTTGTTGGAAGCGCTTCCCAGCCTGGTAGTTATATGGCTGGTACGTGGGCCTTCTAGGGGAGAAGGCATAGGTCCCTGGGGTAGGGAAAGGTTTCTTTCTGTTGGCACGAATGACCCCTGTAGATCTGGCTGTTTGACTCATTTCTTTGATTTTTTTCAGGGTGTCATCGGTTGATGCGGAGAAAAGTCCTTCGCAATCGAAGGCTAAATTCTCTATTCTTATCTTGTTTCCCTGTGTTAGGGCCGTGGACCGGAGCCATGCATGCCTTCTAAGAGCAATGGCAGATGCCATCCCTCTGGCATTAGCATCCGCCATGTGTATATTTGCAGTCAGCTGGAATTGGGCCATCTGCATGTCTTCCTTCTGAAGGGCTGCTATCTGGTTGGGGGTCTGTAGTGTTGCTGAGCCTAGACCACAGCCAATGCTGGTAGCCGCACATGGCAGATGCATAATTGGCAATTCTAAATGACCGGGAATCCGAGGAAAACATTTTCCTTCCCAACACGTCTAGCCTCCTTCCCTCCCTGTCGGCCGGGGACGTCTGTACTACTCCCGCTCTAGATTTTACTGATTCAGCGGCAATAACTAGGGAGTTGGGAGGGGGGTGTTTGTGGAAGATCTGGGCCCCTTCTTTGGGTACAGCATACAGGGAGTCTGCTAGTTTGTTGGTGGGAGATACGGAGGCGGGTTTACCCCATATGGTCGAGGCAGGTTCCATTAGCTGCTCTAGAAGCGGAAGCATTATATGCCCCGATTCCCCAGTATTTCAAAGATGGGCCCCGTCTGGGAGTTTTTAACTACCCTTGTGAGAAGTTTAGGGAGGGAGGATGACATCCTCCGGAGCATTGCCTGAAAGGCCTTCGAATCCTCTGTAGCCAGGGATATATTGGGATCCGAAATGGTATCTGGAGGAGGGGGGGATATTGTTTCATCCTCCTCAATGGATGGTGATGAGGAGGAAGCTGAGCAAGACGCCGATCTCCCTGGGAAATTTGCCCCAGCTGGTACTGTCAGTACTGCATCTTCTCTTGGGCCCCCCAGTAGCAAGGTTAGGAGCTGCGTAGCCCCCGAGGTTGCTAACCTCTCTTGTGGTTGCATCACCACGCTTCCCATCGCTGGAACCTGGATCCTAGCATCGATGGTACTGACGTCCAGGGGCGCCTGCACCGAGTCTGTCTCCGAGGGTGGAAGGCGAGACACCGTAGCTGTCGGTGCCGCCCTTGGTGGGGCCGGTGGTACGTAGGGCTGCTCCCGTCCCGATCCACTCTAGCCCTATAGGGTGATGGGCTTCGGGACCGGTACCTGTATCCTTGGATGTAAGCATAGTCCTGGCATCCGTCCCAAGGATTGTAGGGTGAACAGCAGGAGCACGGTGAGCGGGATCTGCGCTCCCTATGGTACCTGAGTGGGGTCCTACGTTCATCCCGGTACCGCGGGGATCGGGACCGTGAATGGTAGTACCAATGCGACTGGGAGCGGGAGTCTCTCTGCACCGGTGGCAGTGTGAGTAGCAAGGGCAGTACCGCCTGCGCCAGCGGAGTCGTCGGCTGTAGTGGTTGCCGTTGCACCATAACGTCTGTCGGTCCTGACATCGGTGTCTTCGGCTGGAGGGGTTGAGGTTGTGTGGTCGCACCCATCGGTCCCAACAGTAACATTTTCTGCCTCTGAGGCACTACCGACTCCCCTGTTCTGCTCCGTTCCACTTCCCTTGAGGAGCTTTTCTTTTTCTTTTTGTCCCCGCTCTTAGTGCCTCGCTCCGAGGAGCGGGCTGAACTGTGCGCGCGAGGCGCGCCAGTACTGCCTTCCATGGAGTGGACAGTACTGGAATGAGCAGTACCGGAGACGTGGGAACCGTCCTTAGGCGGCGACGGTATAGTGTATCCAGTTTGGGACACTTTATTTCAAGTAGGGCACTGACAAATTGGGGCGGGTTCAGAGCATGGCGACAAAGACAATAAAGGGTCTGGAAAGCAAGTCTTGTGAGGAAAGGTTGAAGGAACGGAGTATGCTTAGTCTAGCGAAGAGGAGATTAAGGGGAGACATGAAAGCCGTTTTCAAACATCTAAAGGGCTGACAAACTGTTCTGCACGGCTACACAGGGCAGGACTAAAGACAACGGACTCAAGTTACAGGAAGGGAGATTTTGGTTAGATATCAGAACGGTACAGCAGTCGAACGAAAGCTAGTCCCCTGCTAAATGCGAGGGGGGGGGGGGATTTGGAGTGAGGCTGTTCTGTTAAATCCTGCTGCCCCCAGAGGACTCTCTTCCCCTGTTCGCATCCTAGACCACAGCAGGGAGCTTGATCTAGCAATTCACAACATGCCAGCGGCAGGAAAAATTGCTACTGGGCAAGGAGCAGCAATGTGTCCAGCAAGTTTGCAAGGCAATTATGCTGTGCTAGTAAATTCACTGCAAGAATTAAGTTCTGCATTTTCTCCATTAAAAGAAGGTTTAATCAAGTTTGGGGAAATCCACTCCTAATACGACACTTCCCCAAATAAATTCCTAGCAAAAATACCAGCAATCTAGCAATTCGCTTATAGAAGGGCAAAAGCTTTAAAATAGAAGGTTGAGTCAGAATGCAGATTGTTTCCAAGTGCTTGTCTCTCCCCCCTCCTGCGAGGCACTCCCATGCACCTATAGCAGGCATGGGGAACCTTAGCAGGGATGGGGAAATCGCGATTATCAGCTAACAAGAGGCAGGAAAAACATGCACAGGTGAGATGCGGACAGCACCTTGGCGAAGGCTATAATTAGACAACAGCATTAAGGTTATAATTACTTGACTTTCCATCTCGAGTCGCCCAAGCAAAGCAGTGATATAACTTAGATTTAGAGTAAGTTAAGGCGGTCTCCTCAATGTTGAAAGGTAACTGAAAGATCTCAGCGCTGGCAAGGTTCCCACAAAGATTTATTCAAAAAGACTCCCTCGATGATCATCTCTTGGATGAGCACGAGCTGTTTCACAGCAACAGAATGAGGCGATATTGTTACAGTGGGCAGGAAACACCCCCTCCCCCACTCTACTGAAGATGAAAAGCAGGGCTGGCCTATATTTTTAAAGTTGTTTTTTTTTTTTAAATCCCAAATCAGTAATGACACCCAGAGAGTTCAGCAGGATTTAAACTTTAAAAAAGAAACAAAGAAAAAAAGGACCATCCTTCTCAAACTGAGGCACTTATCTGGCCTCTGTTCTACGGTACCCAAGCACATCACAATAGTGAATAGACATATCCTTCCCACCCTTCTGGGAGACACAATCGTTATCGCCGTTTTACTGATGGGATACCTAAGCCCCACATTTCTCTAAATTAGGGTGGGGGAACCTCAGACCCAGGGGCCAAAAGGGGCCCGCAGCTAGTTTTTATGTGGCCCCTTGCCAGTTCCTGGATCTGGCCACTGGATCCAGTTCCTATCCCCCATAAGTGAGAAAGACCCAGTTCAGGGGAAGGGAGCAAAGATGAGGACATGCACACAAGAAGAGGGGACAGAGCCCATTCACTTCCCGGGCACACCCCTCAAAAGCATCCCCGTTATTATTATTATTATTAAACATTTATAAAGCGCCAGTTGTAAAACCTGGCGCTGTACAGAACATACAATCAGACGCGGTCCCTGCCTGTGGCTTACAATCTAAAAGACAAGGAGGGGGAGACAAGGAGAGGGGACAGTGGGAGAGACATGGGAGAAGACAAACAAACATTCAGGAGGATGCGAAGTCTCAGGTGCGTGTACTTGGCTTGGTTACAAGGTGGTCGGTAGCAGCAGTCAGCAGAGGAGGGCTGACAGTAAGAGCAAGGGGAAAGACTAGAGGGCATTGGGAAAGGCAGCATGGAAAAGGTGGGTCTTGAGGAGGGATTTGAAGGAGCGGAGGGAGGAGGCAACTTATAGGGTCCCCAAAGTTTACACTAATTCTCAAAATGGCCTCTAGGAGGAGGAAGGTTCCCCCACCCTGCTCTACATTAAGCAGCTGTTGCTACAAGCTGAATGGGAAGTTCTCTCATACAAACCATTCAACAAGAATCTTGTTCAACCCGATCCATGAGTCTCAGTTCCTCCCTCCTCACCTTAGAAAGGTCTTTGGGTGCTTTTATCTCTTATCCATTTGCTTTTAGGGGACCCATTGCTGGATTTCATCCCACCCTTTTATCCTTACCTTTTTTAATTGACGGAATTTTAATTGTTTTTGTGAGCACCATTTGGTTGAAGCAGGCAGGCTAAGTAATAATAATAATAATAATTTTATTTCTATAGCACCCTGCACCCCACCAAAATGACACCTGAAGCACTTTAAAACAACTACATTTCAAATAAAAATCCAATTTAAAACAGGCAGGGAAAGGACACACGAAGGGCCCACCACAGCAAAGGCCCAATCACCCACCAACACCACACAATGGTAGGATCCCCAAACAGCGGGTGGTTTCTGAGCACATATAACCATCAGGGCAGGACTCCAGAGGAAAGTCCTGATTAGAGTCAAGACCTATACAAATTATTATTATTATTATTACTAATTATAATCTTCTTTCCTTCCCTTATTGACTTTTTGTATGGAACAATTTGGCCAGAACTAATCAAGTTTGACATTAACACGAAAGCAAGATTATGGCTGCTCCTCCTCCCAGTTTCAAGTCGCTACAGAGATGTTTGGCTGCACTGAACTGTATCAGTATAGGCCCTGCTGCTTCATACTGCAGACCGTTTATTTTGGCTTCTGGCTTTGCGCTGCAGAAAACCCGGAGCTATGAAAGGAAAGAGCTCGCTTTCCCACATCCAGGGAGCAAAACATCCCAGGGAACCTTCTTGCATGGCTTTATGCCCCTCTGCTGTCTGTGAAGTCGTCCAAAGACACAGAGGAGGCCCCATCGCACAGGCAGTCACTGTGGAACCACGCTATTCTAGGAGAAAATATTAAAAATGAAAGACTTCGGGAGAGGAAATGCTGTCAAACTCACATGTAGACTTCCATTTCCCCTTCTGAAATGATCTTCAGGGGCGACACCGCACCGGGCATTCCAACTCCCTGTGTTCCAGTTTCCCTGTCTGTGAGATGCAGATAAATGTTGTGTGCTACACCAGGGAGCAGCATGGCTTAATGTTATTCATGTTTGCAGTGTACCGAGGTCCCTGGGAGAAAGTTGCAAAAGTAGGTCAGAGTACTAGAGACAAGGGAAAGAGCTAGCTCCAGTAACTACTTTGTAAACCACCTGTCGGGAGGTCTTCACCTTTCTACCCAGTTTTGCAGAAGACGACAGTTGTTGCTCCCTTCTTAGGTTAGGGCGGGGGCGGGGAACCTCCATACAAGGGCCAAATCTGACCAGTGGGTGGTTTTTTAATTCAGTCTTTTCAAATCGGATTCAGTCACTACCCTCGAGTATGGAAAGAGTTCAGCAAAAGGGAGTTAAGGATGGAGCCATAATCTGCTCCCTCCCCATCCTTCCTCCGTTAAGTAGTTCCTGCTGCCCTCAACTCCTATCCAGTCCGCCCAGTTTGCACTAATTTTCTAAGTGGAGCATGGGAAGGAAAGCGTTTCCGTACATCAGCAAGCTCACTGTGGCTTCCGACACGGTCTACCTACGGAGCTCTCCAAGGCCATGTTCTGACAAACGTTTAATTCGACGTGGTTGGGCCTCACTTTGGTTTTATTCCTGAAGAGTTCACACGAACAGAGCACTAAGCTGAAGTTATTCTGGAGTAGGAAGAGTGCTACTTGGCCTTACACTGTTCCTCTGAACGCTACCAAAATAGATTTAATTAAGTCAAAGTAAACTCAGTTTACACTGTTCATCTATTAGTCTTCATCACCCCACCACTCTTTCCACCACCAGACTATTAACAGGGCACCAAAATCTAATTCGTTTTTAAGAGTGAGCTTAAGGCAGCTCCATGTATTGAGTCTACACCAGCTTTCCCTGGACAGTTTGTTGGTTTACAACCAAATATTCTCATCTTTAAATCTTTCCCCTCCACCCCACCCCACAACAGAAGGAAAAAAGCACACAAACCAAAAGAGAAAAATGGTTGACTACCGAGAAGAAATTAATCGGCCGCACAGAGAGGGCGTGCATGTACATGTGTAACCAAAGGTTCAGAACAAAACAAAGAATTATTTCCCCACCACTCTTACAGATAGAGATTTTAGGTGGCCATCACCATTGTAGCAGGTACAATTTTTTAGGCAGAATCAGTCTCTCCCCAAGTGTTGCTGCGATCAGATGTGCTTGCTCTGTCAGCACACTGCATAAATAAAAGCAAAACGCTTCCATCTGTAAATGAATAAAAGACAACAAGCAGCTGAAGTTGGTACCAAAAATGTTTTAAGAGAGAATACTCTTAACAGTGTGGAGTGTTAGGCCAAAGAGGGAGAAACTGAAGACTTCGGTAAGGTGAGGAGCTCAGCTGGGCTAGTCAGCTGGAAAAGCCATAGAAGCAGAGATACTTGGGAGAAAACTGGATAAGTGTTTGAGGGGCAGATGCTGCACTGAGTCCCACACCACCCTTGCCCCTTGCAAACTCGCCCCACAATCCTGAATCTGTGGTTGTCCTGTCCCATCCCAGAGCAACACATTTACTGTCCCATCCCCCTCTACTGCGTACTATCCCTGCATACAAAGTTCTGAAATTAACATGGAGCAGAAGAAGGAGCCCCAGCTCGAAGACACTCTGACCACACCCCTATGGTCACTCAAAGGCCAAGAAGTGACAAACAGGAAGTGACGCATCTGGGACAATCCAAGTGACACAAGAACACTGCTGCTGAATACAGTCAGCTCCTTACATTAGTGGACAGGAAGTGCTCAACACAATGATATGGGTTTGCGCCACTCCCGACTCACAATTTGTGTGCAACCAGCTCCAAACAGCTGCCAATTCCATATTCCAGAGTGTGGCACATAATGACTTATGACGGCATTTAAGGAAACTCATCCCAGACAAAAGTAGTTTTGCTGCACAGAAACAAGAGGAAAAGGTTTACAGGCTCTATAAAGTGGAGGATACTTGAAGATTTTAAAAGCAAAGATCAGAATGAAAACTGAACCTTCTCTGAGGGACAGAACACTAACTTATTCAAAACTGCATCTCTGACAATACCCAGTTCTTTCTTCCCTACTAAGCAAGGCTGACAACAGACTCCTTCCCTCTCCAAGTCCTCCTGTACCCAGGCCAGGCCAAGTGAACCCAGGCCCCCTGACAACCAACACATGGACCAAGAACTAACTGGTATTGAGATTGTACAAAATTAGCTAAATTCCTTCAATTTTAAGACCTCTGATATTCAGATACTCCAGTTAATTAACTGTATCCTGTGATAATCGCTACAGGATAAACGTCTGCTATTCAAGCAGTATTGCCCCTAAGTGCTTTCATCTCTTTTACACAAAAATGTCATCTCAATCGTAATCCCACATTTGAAAAGCAAGATGGAAAACACAAAGAGTAGAGAGTCTGCAAACTGAACCAGCACCGCGCAGCCATCAACAGGTTGCTATCTCCCATCAGGGTACACATGGACCAGTTGGTTTACTGTTAACCTAATGCCAAGTCATGCACTGGAGGAATGGTTTTAAAAACATGAGGATCGGAGCCATAATTGGATGAAATAATAAACACAGAAGCATTTTCTGAAGGAAGTACCTACCATATGGTGCCCTTGCCCTGTCTCAAATCTTTAGAGCATCCAAAGAATGCTTTTTACTCTTGACTACCTCACGGTGCCCCTTTTTAAGTGACAAACAGAATTTTATTTGAAGGGGAGCTTTGGAGGGTGGGGGAAGAACCAAAATACCTGATGATCAGGGTTTCTGGATTTCCGTTTAGCATGGAAAAACAGAGAAAAACGGAATTCCCATTTATCAGAGAAAAAACATGGAATTCCAGGTTTTTCTGGGAAATTTCCACCTGCAAAAACTCCCTGGCCGCAGCAGAAATTGAAAGGAGGTGGAAGCTCTGTGGAGGTTCCAGTGTGCACCTGGAGAAGAGATCTGGTGCGAGAATACAACTGCATCTGGCATTTGGCAAGGCAGGGGTATGTTGGGGTCCCATGTGGGGCTGGTGTGCGTTTCCCCACGCAGGAGGATTATTTGAGTAGCAGTGGCAAACAGTGCATCAAATTGTCACAAAAAATGAATAATTGCAATGAACGCTTTCTAATTTTAACAGCTGAAAAATGCAGATTTGGGTGTTTTTGAATCAGCGAATTTAGGGGTGTGGTTTTTTCAGAGAATTTTCAATTTTTTGGCAGAGAAAACTAGGAACCCTGCTGCTGATGTTTTAGGTTCAATGTTGGGGGAGGTCTTGGTAATTCTTTTTAAAAACTTTAAAAGAAATGCTTTGCTTAGCTGCCAGTAATTCTCTAGATGGGGCTATACAAAAACCTGAAGGTTCCATCAGTCCATTGTAAGTTATCTAAACTAGGGGTGGGAAAGATTTATCCTCCCAAAGATCATTTTGAAAATTAGTACAAGCTCTGGGGGTGGCACAGAGAATCAGCATCATCTAGTGGATAAGGTAGCAGACTTGGACCTTGGAGACCAGGGTTCAAATTCTGTTTTAGCCATGAACTTGCTGGGCGACCTTGGGCAAGTCACTCTCTCTCTCTCGGCCTCAGCTCCTCTCCTGCAAAATAACTTACTGCACAGTTTGCTGCAAACTGGAAACTACAGACCAGTAAGCTGGACGTCTGTGCCGGACAAAATGGTGGAAACCATCATTAAGGACAGAATTACAGGGCATATGAATGAATGAATATTTATTGTTATGCGTAGCCTTAGGCCATAGCATATAACAGATTACAAAATATCAAAAACATCAATTTCATTACTCAACTTAATAAGACCCAACGCAATACAAAGAGCAACGAAAGTAGAAGTCCACAGAAAATAAAACACCCACCGACAGGACAGGTCCGTAGGAAACCGTATGGGTTATAAATCAAAACATTTACATAACATAAATGTACAACAAGGGATCTATTGGAAAAGTAAAACTTGCGGTCTTACAGCCCCTGAAGGTTAAAAACTAATTAAACTTAAGCAGGTTTAAATGTCAGGGCATATTGACAAGCATGGTTTAACGGGGAAGAGTCAACACGGATTTAGTAAAGGTAAGCCTCATTAACCTGTTGGAATTCTTTGAGGGTGTAAATAAGCATGTGGACAAGTGAGTCCCAGTAGATTTAGTGTACCTGGATTACCAGAAAGCATTTGATAAGGTCCCTCATGAGAGGCTATTGAGAAAATTAAAAAGTCATGGGATAGGAGAGTGTGTCTTACTATGGATCAGAAACTGGTTAAAAGATAGAAAGCAAAGGATATGACTAAATGGGCAGTTTTCACAATGGAGAGTTGTAAAAAGCGGTGTGCCTCAGGGATCTGTATTGGAACCGGTGCTGTTTAACCTATTCATTAATGATCTGGAAAAGGGTGTTAAGAGTGAGGTGATCAAGCTTGCAGATGACACCAAGTTATTCAAGGTAGTTAAAATACAGACTGTGAGGAACTGCAGCAGAATCTTACAACACTGGGTGCCTGGGCATCTAAATGGCAAATGAGATTTAATGTGGACAACTGCAAAGTGATGCACATAGGGAAAAATTATCCAAACTATGCATACACAATACTGGATGCTAACCTAGGAGTTACCACTCAGAAAAAGGATCTGGGGGTGGTTGTGGACAATACAATGAAATCCACAGTGCAGTGCACAGAGCAGTCAAAAAAGCAAATAGAAGGTTAGGAATTATTTGGAAGGGAATAGAGAATAAAACCGAGGCTGTCATAATGCCTCTAATACAAATCAATGGTGCGACCGCACCTCGAATATTGTGTGCAGTTCTGGACGCCACATCTCAGAAAAGACATAGCAGAACTAGAAAAGGTACAGAGAAGGGCAACAAAAATGATCAAGGGCATGGAACGACTCCCGTATGAGGCGAGGCTTGGTAGGTTGGGGCTCTTCAGCTTGGAGAAGAGACGACTGAGAGGAGATATGATAGAGGTCTATAAAATCATGAGTGGTAAGGACCAGTACTATAGCTGAGTTCAAAAGAGGTTTGGACAAGTTTCTGGAAGATAGGTCCATTAGCAGCTATTAGCCAGACAGGATCAGGGGAACACGACAGGAACCGGGGGAAAACAACAGGGAATGGATCCCCCATTGTAACCTGTTGGGTGCTTCTCCCAAGCCACCGTGACTGGCCACTGTCGGAGACAGGATGCTGGGCTAGAAGGACCATTGGTCTGACTCAGTATGGAACTTATGCTCTTATGAGGTTGATCGCTGGATTACATGCACTGTAAGACTGGCCACCCCTGCTTTAGATCTAAAACTCTAGCATCAATCAACTGTTACAAAAATGACCCGTCTCTGAGGCTTGTAAGCTCTGAAACACAGTAGAAGATTCTTTAGAAGTGCCATTTTGAAAGTATTTGCAGCTTTTCTTCACTGAATCACAAGTTTTGCTGTCTCATAAGCACCTGCACATCATTTGCATAGACAGCCGAAAACAGACTAGAAGTCCTTTTTAAAACAAGGACACCGCAAATCATTTTCACAGCACAGGACCACAGGCCAACTAGTCACTTTCCACCACCACGGCTTAGTTAGGTTTGGAAAATTGATATGGAGGAAATAAAATCGTTGCTGACAGGCACCAATGGCTTCTCCGCAGCTGGGCTGGGACACAGGAATAAGGCCTGCTAACTGTGGACACATCTAGAGGCCAAACCACCGTAACGGAGAACCCGGGTTAATAGCCCAAAACATGTCAAGCTTTAAAATGAACTTTGTACTAAAAGAAAAAAACAGCAATTGCAACACACACACACACACCCCTTTTCCAGACCACCCACCATGACAATTAAAGTTCTGTCTGCTAGCCCATGGGTCACACTGGATAGGAGAAACGCGATTCTCACTGAAGGGCAAGAATGACGACACCAAACCATCCTTACTGTGGAACTCAATATGCAAAGCAAACATCCGCAGTGGTAGCTCTGTCGACTGAACATCAGCCAGTTAATGGATAATAAGAAACACCACACCGAGGTTAAAGATTGAAGAGAGTGTTTTTTCTAGGCTCTCAACTGGAATATGGTCCTTCAAAGTCACCAAATTTGCCAGGAAAATTGCTGTTTTAGAGAGTGCTAAGCAAAACACAAGGCCCGTCCACTTCTATTGGGTTGACGGAAGCATCCGTAGGATCCCCCATCTGCTAGCTCTGTTTCACCTCCCATTACCTGCTACAGCAGCTAGGCAGTCTGGATAGGGTTCGGTTCCGCTCAGCCTCACTTGCTATGTGCACAACTGAAATCAGGAAACATAGCACCCAAACGGTGTTCCTGATTCTTTCAACAAATGCACCAAGATTTCACCAATCATGGCATTGAGCAAAACAGCCCAGAAGCAACGCTGAGAGGTTCAACACAAAGGGTGCTGCTGCGAGCAAGGGAGAGACAAGAACTTTGAGGGTAGGAAAGAGTGCAAGCAGGTAGACAGCCCCCAGCCATTAGAAAGTTAAATGTCCCAAAGTACCTCTCTGGGAAAGGATTGCCACAGAGACTGCAGTCACAGCTGACTAAGGAACACAACATGGACCAAGACTACAGCTCAACAGACTCCACAAGGACTCCTTGGACACTGAAGTTTTCAGTCATATCAGGGCTGTCCAACTGGTAGCCCACAGACTAAATCCGGCTCATGGTAGGTTTCTATCCGGCCCACAGTCTTAAAATTCAGTTTTATTAAACATCAGGGTTTTTTCTAAATAAAGTATCAATTTCCAGAATGGCATCATGCACAATAGCAGTTCCAAACTCTGCATGTTCGCACACAATTTGTGTTGATCTGTTTGAACAGGATTTGACTACCGCTGTACTTGCGTACACCAGGCACGCAATGAGAGATTACTGTACAATCGCACACACCTCCCCCTAGCAAAAAGCTGCAAGACATTCTGGTCTGTAGTGGCTAAGAATTTGGGACAGCCCTGAATTAACGTCGTTAGCTCTCTCCAGTAGAGACTACAATGGCTCCATTCCCTACCGAGACACAACACTTCCACTGGAATCCTACTGGGCTCTGTCTAAGCACAAGGACTATCAGCAAAGCAGTAATTTCTACTTCACAGTCATACTAGGCAGTGGTCTCTTCATTCGCCTTTCCCTCCACGTCACCGGCACAGTCTTTCTGCAACCACAATCTCTGTGCTACTGTTTTTCTGAGAACCGCTTCAGTTGGAGGAGAGCAGGCACAGGACTAGCATTGTTCTAGCCATGCTACATTTCTATTTGCACTGCCAGGCTGGCTAGCAATCCAACAAATCCGTTCCAAAAATAAAGCCACAAACAGGAGGCCAAATTATTTTCTAAAAAAAGTGCACAAAACCCCTGCCCTGAAATCAGATGTTTCTTTTCCCCTTTCCCATTAGGTCAACTAGAGAGGTTAATGCTCCCATTGGATTCTAAAACATTAAGACAGGAGACCAGTAAGATGTCTGCGGCCTTCGCAGAGAATACAGTGGCACAAATCGATCATCATCAAGGTGACTCGCAGAGAAAGGAACTCTCATCCATGGAGTCTGTTTAGTAAATCGGCACAATTCCTACATGGCCACAGTCTGATCGTTGAACCTTCAACTCCACTGTTGGAGCAGATCAATTAGTATCAAATATGCTCATTAGAATACTTGTCAGGTCTGTTCTATGGAAAAAGAGCAGAAGACCAACCTTTCCCTGAGGATTCAAAATAAAAAAATACAGCATGCTCCTTTTTTTAGCCAGCTCATCTAAAAAAGTCTCCATCTCAGTGCTGAGCTACGTATGATAATTGCTTGAGTGAAAGTTGATGTTAACAGGCCATTTGGACCTTCCTGAACAAGCAGCGGATTTCTCCATATTGATAGGGTGGCTGTACCAGTTAACAGTCTGTCCAAGTTGGCTCTTCCAGCAAGCTAACAGGTTATTCAGGGGGAGAGCACTAAAGAGAGCAGGTTTCATAAGGGGAATGGGCAATGCTGGCAAGGGGATTTTCCTGCTAGGAAGGAGATCCTATCTTCCCCCCTCCAGGCACTAAATTTAGGACCCCTACTGACAGTTCACTCAATGCACAATTAGCTTGTGGAACTTGCTGCTGGAGGAGGTGATGAAGACCTGTAGCATACTTGAGTTTAAAAAAAGGATCGGATAAGTTCTTGGAGGATAGGTCCACTAATGGCCAAGTAAGTTGGGGGACGAAACATCTGACTGTCGGGAACTGGGAGTGAACAGCATAGAAAGGGCAATTGGGTTTCCTTACATTGGGAATTGCCTTTCTATGGCCTTCGAGGGAGGTTATTCGGATGTAGGGAGCGTTCTCCCCCATGGCCAGTAGGAGGCAGCACCAACTTTCACTGGACATGCGTAGGGAGAGTGCGCCCTCGCTTCCCCAGGTGTACCACAGCAGAAGGATCCAAATAACGTCTGTAATTAAAAAAGAAAACACAAACTCCCCCAAACTACGGGGGGGGGGGGGAATGAGAACCAACTACCCAAAAGAGGGTGTAAACAGGAGTGACCCACCCATAAACCACAACAGAAGATCCAGGAACAGTAATTCCCGGGTGGGCCGAATAACCTCACTCGAAGACCAAAGAAAGGCAATTCCCAAGGTAAGGAAACCCAATTGCCCTTTCTATGGTTAGTCAGACGTAAGGAGGTAACAGAGCAGTGAAGCCCATTCGGCAAGGGGAGGGACAGAGTGTTTAAGATGAACCCAGGACACCCTGTAAAATCCACCGGTCGAAGGCTGCCTCGGCGGACTCCAAAAGATCAATCTTATCGTGCTTGGTGAAGGTATGAGGGCTTTTCCAAATAACCGCCTTACACATCTCACCAAGTTGGGCCCTGGACCTAAAGGCCCAATTAGTGGCAGCTCCACGTGTGGAGTGAGCGAGAACCCTAGTGGGGGGCAACAGTCCCGCGGCTCTATACGCATCAGCGATACAGGCCGAGATCCACCTGGAAATGACCGCCTTGGAAGCCCTCTCCCCTTTTGAGCGAGGGTGGTAGCTTACCAAGAGGCAGGAAGTACGCCGGAAGGGTTCTGTGCGCTCCAGGTATATCTTAAGAGCCCGGCATACGTCGAGGGTATGCCACAATTTTTCTAGACGGTGACAGGGCATGGACAGGAGAAAGGGAGAACCACTTCCTGGGACGGGTGGAAGCGGGAGGACACCTTAGGCAAGAAGGAAGGGTCAAGTCGTAGGATGACCGATTCCCTCCGAAAGGTGCACAGGGCCAGATCCATGGAGAGAGCCCCAATCTCCGAGACCCTTCTAGCAGAGTTAATGGCAATTAGAAAGGCTACCTTGAGGAAGAGGAAGTAGAGAGAGACCTCTCTGAGCAGTTCAAAGGGAGGACCCCCAAGGACCCCGAGCACCACGTTGAGGTTCCAGGTGGGAAACCTATGGACAACAGGCAGGGAAATGAGTCAGGTGGCCCTTAAAAACTGACGTATGTGGGGGATGGTCAGACAGGCGAAGCCCAGTGAAAGCTCCTAGGGTGCTATCTAGCGCTGCTAATTGTCTAGAGAAAGTGTTTGTCTAGAGAAACTTGTCCAACCCCTCCTGGAGAAACTAGGGTATGGAGAGGGTCCGGGGGGGGGGAAACCTGATGGGTGTGGCACCATTTAACAAACACCCCCCAGGTGCACTGGTAAATACGCTGAGTGGACTTGCGCATGGATGCTAACAGGGTCCGCACGACAGTGTCTGAATACCCCAACCTCCGGAGGGCTACGGTCTCAATAGCCAGGCTGTCAGTCTCAGGAACCCCGGCTGGTTATAGTGCAGGGGGCCCTGGGACAGAAGATCCGGGGCAACAGGAAGTTCCAGGTGTTCCCCGGCAGACAATGTGATCAGGTCTGTGAACCACGGCCTGCAGGGCCAGAAGGGGCCACCAAGATGATGGTTACTCGTTGTTGTTTGCACCTGTGGCTTGCCCGGTTGAGGAGGGGAAAGGCTTATAGGAGACCCAAGGGCCACTGCTGGCTGAGGCCGTCATGTGCTTCTGCTTTGGGGTGGGGACCCCTGCTGAAGAATCGCACCGTCTTGGTTTCGGAAGGGGAGGCAAACAGGTCCAGATATGGAGGGCCAAATCTGTGTACGATCAGCTGGAATGCTGCTTGGCTGAGGGATCATTCCCCCGGATCAACTGCTTGTTAGCTCAACCAGTTCGCTTCCACGTTGTCCACTCCCCATATATGCAGAGCGGACAGAGGAGATGAATCTCCACCCAGCGTAGCAGGCACATGGCTTCCTTGTGGAGCGTTTGGGATCGTAAGCCACCCTGGTTGTTGATGTAAACCATGGCTGTTGTGTTGTCTGTGAAGACTAAGACATGTTTCCCCTGCACTTGATGGGTGAAGTACTGCAGGGCAAGTCGAATGGCTTTGAGCTCCAGCCAACTGATGCTGTGATTGTGATCTAGCACAGACCAGGTGCCCTGCGTTACGCTTGAGTTTAGGTGGGCACCCCAGCCAGACAGGCTGACGTCTGTCGTGAGCATGACTCGTCGGTTCCATCAGAGGGACTCCCAGGTCGAATCTGTGAGGGTCCTCCCACAGGGTCCTCCTCCCTGAAGGAGAGGAGGGTCTCCGGATTGACTGTGAGGGTAGCAGGCGAGTTGTTGATGATGTGCGCCTGCTGAAGATGCCGAATGCAGGACAACATGAGGCCTAGTAGGGATGCGAGTGTTCGCAGCGGGAATCGAAGTTGCGCCCGTACCAGCGTCACAAGCTTCAGGATCTTGTGCTGACGTTTTATTTATTTATTTATTTATAAAACTTCTACCCCGTTGCGTTGCGGAGGGATGAACACTCTGTCTTGAGAGGCGTCAACGATCACTCCCAGGTGTTCTAGCCATTGTGTGGGAGTGAGGTGGCTCGTCTCGGTTGATCAGGAATCCATGGTACATGGAGCACTGGAGGCGAGCAAGCTCCCGAGACGGGGCCCGGATGAGCAGGTCGTCGAGGCAGGGGAATATGTCTATGCCCTCTAAGGGAAGGTTTGCAATGAGAGGGATGAGTACCTCAGTAAACGTCCATGGTGCCATGCCGAGGCCGAAGGGAGGGCTCGATATTGCCAGTGCTGGCCTTCGTAGCAGAAGCGAAGACACGTCTGTGGGCTGGAAGGATGGGGACGTGAAGGCAGGCTCCTGGAGAGGGAAAGGGAAATGGGAGGCTAGGGTCTCCATCTTGAATCGCTAAGTTTTGTGTGCCCTGTTCAGGCGCTTCAAGTCGAGGACTCCTCTCCACTCTCCGTTCTTTTTCTGCACGAGGAATAGAATGGAGTAGAGACCCCTTCTTTTTTCGTGCCACGGTACCCTTTCTATGGCTCCCATCAGCTGTAGTCTGTTTAATTCCAGGCGCATTGCTGTGTGTTTGGAGGCGATGCATGAGCGAGGAGGTACTCGGAAGAACTCTTGGTTTGTATTTGAGTTTGATCGAGTATCCCCTCACTACTGTTTGGAGAACCCAAGCGTCTGTGGTTGCCTGTTCCTACCTGTGAGCGAAATGTAATAGCCGGCCGCCCAGCCGGGCATAGGCTAGGAAAGAGGATCCGGGGCAGTCAGGAATCCTGCCTGCAGGTGGGGGATCCGGAACACCTGGGATACGAAGGCTGGGATGGAAATCTGCTAGGTCTCACCCCACGTCCACGATGGTCTCTGCCACGTGCTTGGAAGTTCCAGGAGTTGCCTGAAGAATGGCCATGTCTAGGTCCCTGTGAGAAGCGCTGAAAGGGGCGAAAAAAGTTCTTTAAAACGACTGAACCTGGTTAAGAGAGTGCTTCTTTTCTTTATTTGCCCTGGATAAGGCCTTGGCCAAGGCGTCAGCGATGAACAGCTTGCCTCCTTTGAACGTACTGTTAACTAGGAGGTTCTCTGCATGAGGGTCTGCACGCCAGGAGCAGAGGCAGAGTCTGCGTCTGGCTGCCACGTTGGCTGCCATGTCTTTGGCAGCTCAGGTGACCATATCCATGGATGCGTCTATCATAAAGGCATCGGCGAGGGTAACGTTAGTGGCAAGCCTACGAGATAGAGAGATTGAAATGTTGGGGTCTTTGCCAAGCGGCAGGTGGAGGCAGTCGCTAAGGCTGCCTTCCGCCAGCTATATCTAGTGCGTAGGCTGCGTCCGTATGTCTCCGGCCCGGACCTGGCCTCCCTCATCCATGCCTTTGTCACCTCGAGGCTC
>QEPC01012541.1:2625004-2639599 GCA_003113815.1 Sphenodon punctatus
AGGGGGGGGGGATGATTTTAGTCCCCCGCCCATTTATTTATTTGTTATTTTCTAGCCCTGTTTTATATGATACATTTTATATTTAATATTTGATATTTTAAAAGGAATTTTATTGTTTTTATTTGTTGTTGGAAGCCGCCCCGAGCTGCGTTGCAGGATGGGGCGGGGTATAAATTTGAAAAATAAATAAATAAATAAAATCATAGATTTTAGGGCATCCAGCTGAAGCTGCTGGATAGGGTCAATGGGAGGGGCCCCTCTTGCTTGCTGGGAGGGGGAAGAGGCTGCCTCCTCATCCTCTTCCTCCACTTCTGAGCAGCTGCGCGGTTCCTCCTGCTTGTGGATGCAGGCTGTGGCTTGACTCGGGGGGGGCTGAAACAGTTTCGGGGAGCTTCCCGCTGTGCCGCGGCTCGGAGGGCGGCCGCCCTGCGAGTTTTGGAGGTCTCCGTCATGTAGCAGGTACCCTTGGGCAGGGGGGCGTACCGTGGGGGTCAATCCCCTCAACTGCTCTGCCCCAGACTGTACCCGGGGGGTCGGTACCGGGGGAAAGATGTCAGATGGTGCCCGTGGGGCGCTGAAGCAACCGGAAGGGATTCCCCTCCATCCCTAACAGAGAACTTGAAGGAGCCCCCACTCATAGGGAGTGTAGGGGCTCGAAGGTCGTGCCGGGTACGGAGCACCCACGCCGCAGCTCCTAACTGGTCCGAGGCAGACTTTCAACTGGGGAAGCCAGGGCGCGGTCTCCCTACGAATGCCCAGTGAAAGTCGCTGCTGCCTCCTACTGGCCATGGGGGAGAATGCTCCCTACGTCCAAATAACCAGACGAGAAGACCATAGAATGGATCGCCCCATTGTGACCTGTTGGGTATGTCTTCCAAGCAACCGAGATTGGCCACTGTCAGAGAGGATGCTGGGCTGGATGGACCATTGGGTCTGACCCAGTCGGGCACAGAGTATGTTCTTATGTTCCTTGGGCCTCTGCTCTCACCTTGAACATGTATGAAACCGTACTGCAGGATCCAAAGTTAAAATGGGGAGAGGACGGCTACATAAGCATGATTCACAGAGACCATTTAGCTTCAGGAAATGCAAAAGAAAAGGTAGATTTCCCCAACATTAATCAGTCCTCCTGCACAACTTACAAAATGGCCTCCCCATGGACACGCTGGGCTAGAATGAAGTCCTTCTTTGATTCTTACAAGCCTTCAGAATCAGGCCCCAGTCAAATATTTGTACTAAGTTGCTAATCGCCACCGTGTCACATAGGAATGGAAAGGCGGGTTTAAAAAGGACGCCCCCGTTTGCCTTGGAGAACATTATATAATTAGCTTTGCTGCTACCCCTGTTTACAGTAATCCTCTGGAAACTTGAAAACTGAAACCCACTTCCTTGCAAGACTTATTTTTGTTCCAAGGCTCCCTGCTTGTTATTGTAGGCTGGCTGCTGAGCTGTGGGATCACTGGGCCGGCCAACCCCCTTAAAGCAAAGGTTAGAGATTTCACAGAAGCTGCCTGTGGCAAGATGGCCAGCATGGCACTAGAGAGGCTCTGCCACAGACTGCCTGCATGACTGTCTCTCAGCCACCAAGGTGGCAATGGGAAAGCCACTTACTCCAGAGCAACTTCACTGATCTCCATGAACTACTCCAGAGTAGACAAGGTTCGCATGGCAACCTTAGTCCCTCCCCTCTACCCTACTTCACTAGGGGTTAGGAGGATTTATTTCAAAGTATTTTTATCCCGCACCCTCCTGCTCAGATAGCAGCTCGGGGCAGCTCACAACAAGCCAAACAATAAAATCAACAATTAATGAATTTTAAATTTTAAGCTGTGATTTTAAAGTTACTAAAAGAGCGGAACCAAAGCCCCTCCCATCTCCCTCCCGCAAAGCCTGGCGGAACAGCCAGATCTTACACTGTCTCTGGAAAGAGGGGAGGTCTGGGGCCAGGAGGGCCTCCGTCGAGAGAGAATTCCACAGCTTAGGAGCAGCCACCGAGAATGCCCTCCCCATCATTGCCATCCGAGAAACCCAGGGGGACTTCGAGTCGGGAGTCCCCAGCTGACTGGAGGGGTCACAGCACAGCCCAGGGCATAAGGTGTTCCCGCCGTTAAGTGGAGTCCAGGCCGTTTAGGGCTTTACAGGTCAACAGCAACACCCTGAATCGGACCCGGAAGACAAAAGGCAGCCAGTGCAGAGAACGGAGCACTGGTGTAACATGCTCACAACGACCCATCCCCGTAAGGAGACGGGCCCCCGCATTCTGCACCAGCTGCAGTCTTGGGACTGTCACCAAAGAAGCCCCACGTAGAGTGCGTTGCAAGTAGTCCAGTCTTGAGGTGAAGGCGGCATGGATGATGGTGGTCAGTCAGAGCCCGAAACTTTAGATTGTAAGCTCTCGGGCAGGGACCGTGTCTATCTTGTTTTTTGTAAAGTGCCAGGTACGTCACTGGCTCTATATAAATGCTAATAATAATAATAATATGGCCGCAGCCGTTGCACCAAATGTAACTGGCAAAAAGGTGCTCCTCACCACTACCGCCACCTGGGAATCCAGATGGAGCTGCAAATCGAAAAGCACCCCCAGACTACCGACCTAAGTAGCTAAAGGGGGAAAAACCCATCGATGACGGGGGCCACCACCCCTTCAGCCCTACCCACTAACATCACCTCCATCTTGTCGGGATTCAGTTTCAGACAGCTCACCCTCATCCAATCCCCCAGACACGGGGTAAGCACACAGACTGCCAGGTCTGGGTCTGCAGAAAAAGAGAGTTAAAGCTGTGTATTACCGGCGTACGGATGGCAACGTACGCCGAACCCTCTCACGACCTCGCCCAAAGGCCTGCATATACATGTTGAACAGGAGAGGGGACAGAATAGAACCCTGCAGGACTCCACACGTGAGGTTCCGGAGGAATGATCAACTCTCCAAGCACCACTCATTGAGTTCTCCCAGTCAGGAAAGAACGGAGCCATTCAAGAACAATTCCGTCCACCCCAGCCCGGTCCTGCAGACGGGCCACCATCATCTCATGGTCAACAGTATCAAACACTGCTGACAGATCTGATCAAATCAAGAGATGATCTGCCCTGATTCAATTCACGGCACAAGTCGTCGACCAAACCCACAAGTGCAGTCTCCGTGCCAAACCCAGGGCAAAAGCCGGACTGCGACAGATCAAGAAAACCGATCCGACCCAGATGCCCCTGAAGCTGCTGAGCCACCACCCATTCAATAACCTTCCCTAAAAAGGGATACGTCCATTAAAATGGGGGTGGGGGACTCAGGGCCCAAACGCATCCCAGGGCTAATTTTTATTTGGCCCCTTTCCAGTTCCTGGATATAGCCCCTGGATCCAGTTCCTACCTCCAAGTACTGACAGACTGAGCTCAGGGGAAAAGAGAAGAGAAGAGATGAGGGTATGCACACAAAGGAGAGGGGACAGATCCATGATCTGTACCCTCCCTATGCTTTCCCCGCCCTGAGCGTGCTCCCACGCCCAGCCCTCTGTGTGACCCTTGGAGCTTGCATTAATCTTCATAGTGGCCCCTAGGAGAAAAACGATGCCCTGCATTAAAGATAGTAAGCTGTCACATGAGCATCTTTCATAGAAATAAGGGTTTTGTGAGATATTATGGGTCCCCTTAGGAGCCCCGCCCCCTTGTTAGTACATTAGCAGGACGATGCGGCAGCAAGACAGTAAGTGCCCGCAAGTCCAGGATGGACAGGAAGGCAAGCAAGCAAGATGAACCCCTGGCATGCCCCTACCCTGGTAATAGCAGACACTGCAGAAAGAGGCAGCTCTCCCTGCTCAAACAGTGGCTTGGGTCAGAGAACATGTAGGTCGATAGCTCCCCTTCTCCAGAAACAGGAAATGCAGGAATTGCAGCTATTTAATTGCAGTACAAGAGATCTCCCACCACCACTTGCACTGGGGGTAGAGTGCAGGGAAGGCTGAGAGAAGCATGGCACGTACGTGGTGCGGGGAGGCTGGGAACGCCAAGGCAAGGTATGGGGGAAATGAGGGGAGGAGGATGTTTGTGTGTCACTTAAGTGTTTGGGGTTTGTTTTCCCTATGCAGTGAGACACCCTGAACCCTTTGGGGAGAGGGTGGGATATAGAACAACAACAACATATGGGCCAGGCACCAGGCGAGGCATCGACGACGACCTGCACCGTGAATTGCATCAGGGCAGATCGTCTCTTTTGATTTTATTAGAACTGTCAGCAGCGTTTGATACCGTTGACCATGAGACGTTGGTGATCCGTCTGCAGGACCAGGCTGGGGTGGACGGAATTGTTCTTGAATGGTTCCGCTCTTTCCTGGCTGGGAGAACTCAACATGTGGTACTTGGGGAGTGTTCAGCGCGGAACCCCAGATACAGTTCCCAGCGCAGGAAGAGGGAGGCAGCCTCTGCTAAGAGAAACCCATAAGGGACGGGACAATGGGGCCAAAAGCAGCATCCACTGCAGAGAACACACATTTGGTAAAGAGTGAGAATTGCAAACATCGTGGATTTTGTGACATCCAGGCCAAGCACTGCATCAGGCTTTAGCCTCCGACAGCACAGAGCCTCCCTAGCTCCCCAGGAGAGCTCAGCTGTCCGTCCTGATAACACACTAAAACTGGTCTAGCAGAGCAGACCAGCAGGCTGCCAAGTCCAGCTTCTCACCTTTAACAGCAGGCAACACCAGATGCACTGGGGGAAAGGTGCAGAAAAATCCCTGAATGAAGTTACAGAATAAACCAAGCCAAGGGGAGTTTCGTTTCAGTTCTGACAGCTGATGACTTTGCGCTTCTGCAATGACGCCCACGGTTTTATTTCTTTTTAGCCTAACCTAACTCTGGATGTTCCCATCATTCAAACAGAGGCCCAATTTCTTTGGAATCCCAATTTGTAGAAGTCAAGTTCGGCTGCTTCTTTAGTCATTTCCTTTGTTCTGTTCCAATCGGCATCATGGCTTGTTCTCAGAAGAGAACCCCAAATCAAGGCCCAGCAGCCAGCTACTACTCTCTTCTTGAAGTAGCTGTTTTCACCAGGTTTGAGGGAGCCTGAACTTTGAGTCTGGAAGTCAATCCCATCTCACGTTGGTTTCCTGTAGACAACTTCTCGTGTGGATTTCGTCTTACAGGTGTCCACGCATAAACAATATGGTAAATCCCCACAAAAGTAAATGAGTTCCTGGCTGGCAAAAGGAACAACAACAACAGAGCAATTTATCTGAAATTAAAAGGATGCTTTACTCAACGTGGTTTTTACTTTTAGGGGATAAATCTGAATCTCCTTTTAATTTCACCTTTCAAAAAGGAATTCTGCCCAAATTCATACTCATTCCTTTAAACTGAACGGCATTTACCCTCCGGAGGCCATCTGGGTACAGCAGACTCCAACCAAAACTTTGAGATCCGCAAATACTGAAACAGCTTTCGCCAAACCCGTCTGGGTCAACTGAGACAGGACATGCAGCTCTTCAAGTGCATTTGAACAAAGGGAGGGACATTCCTAGGGATACAAAACTCCCCCCCGCCCCCCCCCCAAAAAAAATATTGCAGGTGGCTCCAACACACAAAGGATGCTGGTGCGGCCCAACCATGACCAGACAAGTGCGAGGGACACTTGAATTGCATCCAGATCTCTCACAGCACCTGCCAATCTGCCACATACAGGAGAAAAAAACTGGGGTGGGAGGAACTCTCCCCGTCTGCTTTTCAATTAACAGCAACCTGCAGATGGCTCGTAGGGGGCTCTAGCTGGTGACCTGCAGTTCTATGGAGGGACCTCGTGAGGGTAAACAATTTAGCACTTCTGGGGTGATTATTAAGGATTTATTTGTAGTGCCCCAGCAATGTGTCTGGCACTGAACAGCAGTGATAGAAAGACAGATCCCTGCCCTGAGGGGCTTGCAATGTAAAATGGACAAGACAAGGGGCAACAAAATGAGAAACAGGGGGGATACATTCGTCAAGCAGAGAAGTTGCAGACCCGCACACTTGGCGGAGTTACAGGGTCCAGAGGATGGATGGCCATAAGCCAGGAATCCATGGTTCATGACTGCAGCAGCCATTCACAGTGACAAAAAGAAAGGGATCCGGGGTCGGGGTATCTTTACCTACATGGCCTTGCCCCCTCATCTCTCTCTGTCCGAGAGCTCTGCTCCTACTCTGCCACCACTCACACCTGCTCACAACTCCCCTGCTCCTCAAAATGCAACTGTCCCTTCCCCCTTGCCTGAAACTCCCTCCCTGAATACATTTGTTCTACACCCCGTGCCCCAAAACCTTCAAACCTGAAAACCTACCTCTTGTCAAGCTCTCCCCAGTTCCTCATCCTCCTTGATTTACTCAGGGTCTCCTTATCTCATTTAACTAAATGGAGCATGTGCACCTGCAACCCCAACTTCATGAACATCTCTCTCTCCCCACCCCTTTGCCTCCCCCTTCCCTGTCTCTCCTAGAAGGTAAGCTGAACCCCTCAGAGCAGCGATCCTGTAAAGCGCCAGGGACATTGCTGGTGCTATGATAACGCAGATGAGGGATACTGCTTCAACCCTTCCTTGGGAGAGAACATCCCCCGAGAGCCTGATTCTAAGGGGACAGGTTAAGAGTGGGAAAGCCAACTCAGCCACAACTTCCAGAGAAATCCTTTGAAATCAGGTCTGTGCCGACTCCTAAGAGCAAGGCAGCCTAGGCACAAATGCAACACTTGTCTTGCTCAGACCACTGCAGCAAGCAATGTTCTCCACAGAATTAAACTCCAGCGTCCACACATGGGGAAACAGAGGCAGAAAGGTTCAGTGACCTAGAAGTGTCAGAGTCATTCCCTCTGGCCTGTCGCATGGCTTCTCCCAAGCCTCCCTGCTGGCCCAAAAAGAAGCCATAGGGGAAGAAGGGGGGCCTCACTCTGTCTTGGTGCCGGCTCTATAGACAGTTGCCGGTGAGCTGGACTGCTGATTCAGTGCTATACACAAGAGGAGCAAAACCAGAGGACTTTCCATGAAAGCTGATTTGCAGCGCTCTCCTGTGGAACAGCAGCTGCGAAGGGACCAGAGGGGTTAACAGAAGCCAGCAGGGCTGTAGCTAGATTAAAAAAGCCTCAAACTAGGTGGAGGTTGGCAGCTAAATGGAGTGTACGCAGTGACCACTTTGCAAAAGTTAAACAAATGCTGGTTTCTTTAAATTAAAGCGGCTCTGGTCCAAAGCAAAGAATGGAAAAGCTTGGGGCATACAGCAGAGTTTTTTTTACTCCCAAAGCCCAACCTCTTCCCCCACACCACACCACCCCCACTCTGGAGAATGCTTCCAGGTCAGAGCTGTGGCCGGGGTGAAGCATGAAGCAAGCTGGCCGGGCAGCTGATCTGCTAAGGACAGTGGTCCGTCCGGCAGGACTTTTAGCTAACAAAAGGGCTCACAAAGGGCTAGAAGTAATGAACTCAGAAGGTTGCAAATACTCTTGGAAGATGCCAGTAACCCTAGACTGAGGAAAGCATCTCCCCACACCCAGAGAAACAAAGCAGTGACGTCTTTCCAACCACACATTCAAGTCTGACTTCTCAACACCGAGTCCTAGGCAGCTGGGGCAACTACAGCCTTCACCTCCACTTGCAGAGCAACTCCACGCCATTAGTCAAGCCAGAGAACAAGCCAAAACCTAGTCCTCTCCCATGAATTAGCTAGCACGTGTTGGCACTCAAGTGACGCACACGCACCGCCCCTCCTTCCTGACTGTATAACATGCAAACGCACCTGAGATTCGAGTCTTGCAAGTGGATGTGCTCCCAGCACAGAATGAGGGGGTGTACTGGTTACCATTGAGTTGAAAGGGAACTACTCGCTTGTCTTCGTTTTCCTAAACTGGATGCACGCACTTGATCTGAAGGCTCTTCCCCCACCCGGTAATCAAGAGCAGTCGATTAGCATGACAGAAGGCCTGCAGAATACAATTTAACTGCTCCAGTATACGAGTAGCTGCTTGTCAGCCAGAGAATGCGATTACAGAAGAGCAGCGAAGCCCCTTTCAAAGTGTCTGTGCTCAGGGTTTACCTAGAGGGTTGTAGGTTTAGCAGCTAGCTTACAAACACAGGCATGCAAGAAACTGAAAAAGCTTGCCAGCAACAGTATGCGTATTTACACCCACCTGCCCTCTGCAGGTAGGGGAGATTTTTATGTAAGCAGGCAAGTTTGATACCTGCCCCAGAAGGGGGCATTTAGACAGGCAGCTAGTAAATGTCATGGGCAGGTAAGTATTATTTACCACAGGCAGCACTGATCTGTGCAAAGCTGACAGACGCACAGTCAGCTGCTAGCTTGTTTGATAACAAAAGTTAGGACAGCAGTTCCAATACCCTTTTACTTACATGACCCCCATTCTGAGATTTAAATACAGTCCCATGACCCCAGACAGCAAGAGAGATCCAGTATCAATCAGGACTGTGACCCCAACTGAGGACAAGAACTCACAATTTGGGAGCTTCCGTGTTAGGGTCTTTTTTTTAATTTTAAATTGCAAAGGATTTAAAGGGGTGCTTCCCTCTTCCCCCATTGGTGTTCATAATGACTTTGCATCGGAAGAGACTAATCATACAAGAAACAGACAAATTATGGGCTCGATCCTATAAGGTGCTGAACTAGGCCCCCAGTGTACACAGCACCTGACAGAACTGTGTCCTCCTGTGCAGATAAACAAAAAGGTGGGGGTGTTTAGGTTAAAAAATATATATATTCCCAGAGAAAAACTACCTTTAAGTTCTGCATCATTTAGACACACCCTTCCTGAACTTAAAGGCTTCCACTCCAGCTGACTTACTCTCTCACACATTTCCAGAAATACTCTTATCTTAGTACTTTTTGCTGGTGTGTCACCAATTAAGAGCTAGCTGGGTTGGGGTTTTTTTTGTTTGTTGTTCTTTAAAGTCAGTTCCCACCAGCCTACCAAAAGAGGCACAATCCCACAGAAGCTGTGCATGTTGCTTTAGATGCAAATTACAGACCTGCCATTGGAAGAGTAAGGAAGATAAATCTATAATTTGAGCAGATCTAAATGGCATACGGCTGGAAAGAAAAGCTATGGCAAGTAATGGAAAGGGACAAAACACTCCTCCAGCACAGCATTACGCCTCTGTCCCCGTCCTCTGAATGGGAAACACTACACTCCAGCCAGCTTCTTTTTTCAAATGGCTTTAACAGCTCAGTATTTTCTAACTCCCCTGATCAAAGGGTGCGCACGTACAGAGACACATTTTCTGTGGAAAGCCACCTCCTCCTCCTGCCTGATTCATTCAGCAGGGGATTGAGACATTGCTACACTGATGTCATAATTGCTTCCACTGTGACAGACAGAGTTAATAAGCCAGGAGATGAGGCAGGTTACCAGGGAGGAGGGAATACTGATGGACAGGAAGCTACCAAACATTTGTGGGTCAAATCTTCATATACCTGTAGAATGTTCCAAACCCTGGTATTGTGAGCAGCCGGATGAAAATGGGCACTTGGCTTTCAGAAAGCCTACTTGACAACACCACAATGGGAAGAAAACATTCTGTGCCTGGGTGTCCTAAAAACCTGACAGAGGGTGCTCAACTAAAGTCTTGTCCTAGCTACCATCCATTTAACGTTAAGACACTACTACAACATTAAAATCAATGGGAATTTTGACGTGAACTTCAATGGGTGGAAAGACTTTGCCTTGGCAGTATCATCCTAAATCAGGTTTCCCAGCATTCCTCCCAAAAAGTAGAACACCTGGTGGCCTCAGCTCCAGAAATCTAGGAGGAGGAGGAGTTGCAGGCGAAGCCCAAAGCCCTCTGCCCTTCAAACTGGGATAGTTTTGAAAAGCTAAATGCTAAGAACCTGAGGAATCTGCAGCTAAGGTGGCTGGCGGAGGCCTGCCTGCTCTCTGCTCTGCCCTCTCCTAGGCCGGAGAGCCTCACCGCACACAAGCCCACCCTGCCACCAACAACCCCCTTCCAAGCTGGGGTTCAGGCAAGGCACATTCTGCCTAGTATTGGGAAGGTATCCAAGGGCAGATTCCTGGAGGACAAGGATCTCACACAAGAAATGGCCAACTGGGCAGATGCCAGCGGAACACAGGAGGATCCAAACTGAACAAGGAGATAACCAGGCCGGTGAGTATCTCCTTCCCCTCATGTTGTCATGGGACTTGGGACCCAAACTGAAAGAAGGGGAGGCAAACTCTGTTCTGCTTGGGCCAGGATGAGAACACCAATGCACATGCCTGCTGCCTCCCTTGGGTTACAGGGAGAGCTGTCTCAAGCTACAACATGCACAACAAGAGAAAAATGGGCATTTGCTCCAAATACCACCACCACTTTGGAAACAAGATCATCACACTGCGGTTGCAAAATTGTGGAACCAATTTACACAATTTCACAACTGTATATGGGAAATTACAGAGGCAAAGGGCAACAAACCAGTAGTGGTCGTAACAGGACTCAGCTCCTCCATTTTCTTCACCACTGCAGGTTTCGTAACTACACAAGGGTCAGGGCCTAGACTATTTCTACGCCAATCATCCTGCTTTACCAAGGAGATACACACTGCAGACCAAGGGGAACCTGCAGCCTTAACTTTGCAAGCCTGGGCTATGGTCCATTGCTAATGAAAGTTGATCTGACCCATAATGCATTAAATTCTACCCCACTCCCTGCCATCTAGAGTTGTGCAGCAAGACATGGTTCTGACTTTTTACAAGCCTGAGAGAGGGCCCCATGTGGCCCAGAACCAGAAGACCATCTGAACTACTTTGACTCCACCTCTTACAATTGGGGCTAAAATGGGAGGCATCCTCTCTTTCTAGATCTGTTCAACATTAAAGAGCGACAGCGTAAGAATATCTTGGGCCAAGGGTGGTTCCGTGTAGCTATCCATCAAGACCTGCTGACTCAGTAAGAGCGCAGCTAACGTGAAGCCATGGAACAGAAATGGATACTGAACTGTCATCTGCTGCTGTCGCTGCCCTGAGAGCAATTGAGGAGACATACAGAAACATCAAAAGCTGAAGGCAAATTCTGCTTTTCAGATAGATAGATTAGAATCATTAAGCCAATGAGCAGGCTCAGCAACCGGAGAATGTCTTTCTATTTTATTACCTTGACGGCTTGGCAAGTCGTGATCACAGTAACATGCTAGGCTGCTATTAGAGAAAGGCCAGGTGTATTTGACTTGAGCAAATGCAAACAAAATCGGATTGCCACATTTCCTAGGATCGAGGCAAGGGCCTACCTCACAGCCACAGGAACGCTAGGTTTGAAACCAGGCAGGACAAAGTCTTGGAAAGCTCTTTCCATTTACCTTCTATAAGTCCAGTTCAAGGGAGCAGCTTCCTGGCATCCCCCTTAGCACAAACAGCATTACAGAGGAAGCCAAGTCATTTCACAAGCCAGAGAAACTGTTTATGGAACAAACGCAAAACCTATGCATTCGATAGCCCACGAACTGTCAGGCAAGGCATTACAAAACAGGTCAGACTCTCTGTCCTTCTAGCAAGGGCTATCAGTCAAAGGCAGACTCCTCTCTACCATGGGGCCAGAGGCAAGGCAGAATGGATCCGGTGTTCTGGGCTACCAACAATGCCAGACTCTAAGGCTTCATTTGGGAAATCAGCTACGTACATTCGCTCCAAGCAGACTCACAAAATACCTCAAGTTCCCTCCCCACCCCAAAAAATAAACTTTCCTTGCAGCAAAGCAACTAACTTGTCTATGAGAAGTCTAGCAATCCCTTCCCCCAGCACCACTGACCTTTCCCAAAGCTGATACACACTCATTCAGATATAACTGCTGTAACCAAGGTTGAGTTGATAAAGCCCCGCACTGTAATTACCTTTAACCCTGGCACAGAGCTGGCCCAACTCACTTATGTGATGTTACCCACACCCTAAATTAAGACTAGCGCCATGACAACATATGGTTTATCCTACCAAAGCTGGCAAGCAGGATGTTGCTAATGACAAACAGGTTAGATCTCCAGCTTGTACCACCTCCCTGGGAAGGCGAGGACACAAGGATGGGTCATGTCAGGAATTAACTTCTCCCTGTTCCTTCTGGAGACAATGCCAGGGCTATGCAGGGATCGCACTGCCCTGTGGCACCACGCCTGGCCAGATCGCTCTCTGCGGGTGGGTCCAGGCAAGGAAAAACAGCTCAAGAGCTAAGTGTTTTATACCACCAAAAGACAACCCCACCCCCACCCCATGCTAAATAGGGAGAGTGCTTCCCATCACTTTAGGAAACTCAGCTGTGTTCTCTAGCCGGGGAATGCTCCCCCACAGGCAGAGACAGAGAGGGAGATGGGGATGGGAATTCCCTATCTTACCCAATAGCATCCAATCCCCCTCCGGCAGCGCTGAGCAAGGTCTTTTTCAGACCTCATCTCTCCTATACGCTGCATCATCTCCAACCGAGATCAGTCGGATCACCCCGATATTGCACCTTGATACACACCCCTTCTATATTTATTTATTTATTTATTTATAACTACATTTATATGCCACCCCCTCCTGCTTACAAGCATCTTGGGGCAGCTAACATTCTAAAAACATATTAAAAACCATTTAAAATCAACATTATTAATTAAAAAAACCAATACCCAAACAGAGCCCCTCCCTAACCCAACCCACCCATCCCACTCCCCTCGGGAAAGGCCTGGTGGAACAGCCAGGTCTTACACTGTCTGCGGAAAGAGCAGAGGTCGGCGGCCAGGTGGCCCTCAAACGAGAGGGAGTTCCACAGCCACGGTGAGGCCACAGAGAACGCCCTCCTCATGGTAGACACCCGGGAAACCTCAAGCAAGAAGCCCCCGGCCGACCACATAGGCCAATCCAAGATCCGGAGGGTGAGGCGGTCCTGCAGGTAGGTGGGGCCCAGGCCATTTAGGTCAGCACCAACACCTTCAATTGGGCCTGGAAGACTATAGGCAGCCAGTGCAGAGAACGGAGCACCGGAGTAATGTGCTCGCATCTGCCCATCCCCTTCAGGAGACGGGCTGCCGCATTCTGCACCAGCTGCAGCCTCTGGACTGGGATGCTGAGCTCCAGGAGAAACCTCACTGGGGGGGGGGCGCAAGTCACACACAGTGCAACCCCCTGGCCCAAGGAGAGACACACCCAGGTTAGGGGCTGGGGCAGGGTGGGCAGCTGCTCCTTAGCTCCGAGATCCCTCCTCCCAGCGAACTGTTAGGAACATCAAATCTTAATGCCACTGGGCGCCAGTACCACCTAACCCCAGTGTTGGGGGCTTCCTGACCCTTACCATTTCCCAGACTCTCCCCACAGCCTCTGCTGGCAAGGGGTGTCTGCCATTTTCTCAGACGGCCCCACTAAGTATGAGGGTCTCTCTGATCCCAACTCCCTGGCTCCCACAGTGTTGAGGGCCCATGGCCACAGCCCCTCCCCTGATATCTGGGAGTGTCCTCGTTTCCAGACACACTGCCCTAATTCCCCTATTTCCAATTAGGATTGTAACCCATCAATAGAAGAGGGTCTGGTATCCTCATTCCCAACATCCCCTCCCGCAAAGGATGATCCCATTACAGGCCCTGCACCCCATTCCCAAGCTTCCCACACACATATTGGGCTACCCCGGGCCCTGCCGGATACTTATGGGGTCCTCCTTCCCAACCCCACCTCTTCAGGACTGGGGTTCCCTGTCTAGAACTAGGAGCTCCACTTTTTCAGGGTCTTCTCTCTGATTCCAATTCTCCTGGTGCTGGGGCCTCTACAACCCTTGCCATGATACTTGGTGGGAGAGCACCTCAGTATTAGGAACCCCATTTCCCAAGATCCCCCCCCCCAATACAGATACAGAGTACATTCAACTCCCTGCCCTGGTAACTGGGGAATCAACTTTTCTAAATGTCCTCTGTGCTGTCCAGGCTCTAGATGTGTGTGTGTGTGTGCGTGCGTACCCCACTCCTAGTATGGGGACCCAACTGTCCCTTTCTCATGGAATAGGTCCCCCTAGACTTCCTCGAGCTCCTGCCCTGGCACTCAGCCAAATACAGCCACCAAGGAGTCCCACACGATCAGCTCAGGCCCCACCCAACCTCTGGCCTGGCTCTGGGAAGATTCCCCCATCACTCTCACTATGGGGAACATGTAATCACTCCCCCATGGGAAAGGGATGAAAAGGTCCCCCCATCCCCCTGGCTTGACACTCAAGGCTCAGCACCCCCCACTCAGGTGCCCCAGCCCCTACCCCTCAGTATGGAAAACTTCTAGCCCCCTTCATCTTAGTACTAGGGTCACCAAGCTCCACAAAACCCCTGTCCCTCCTCTCCCTTTCCCCCAGCCAAACAGCTCGGCAGGGAGCACTCCAAGGCAAGCCCCACCCACATTGGCACCTCCCATCCCCAGTTCTAGGGGGGCCTAGATCTATCCCCCACACTGGGGGCTCCCCTCAGCCCTGGCTCTCAGGCCCCCACACTCAGCCCCCTTATACTGGCACCCCCAGTCCTCTCTAGCCCAGTTCTTGGGGGGGTACTCCCAGCCCTATCATACCGGCACCCCCATGACTCTCAGCCCCCTCAGGGATCCTCCAGCACCTAGTTCGGGGGGCACTCCCAACCACACTATACTGGC